>CM017558.1:11308505-11326005 GCA_007844125.1 Sinonovacula constricta | reverse complement strand
TCAGGCGTTGCAATTCAGTAACTACCCGACTTATAAAAGCACAAGTCTTATTTATTCTAAACTAAAGCGCATGCGCGTTTTTGTTTGCGCAATTTTCTGTACAGGTGCAAAAGAATCGTAAAATCGAATTTAATTAAGCACTTTAAACATTAATTCATACCTGGGTTCAATCAAATAGTATAACCATTGCCTTTCCCTTGTCTTTTAGCGAAATTGTCAGTACAGATATAGTCAATAAATGTAACACGAACTATTTTTAAGATATGCGGCGTTGGTGATGCTTAACTTAACACGATTTTTCATTTCCCCCAAAATAGTTTTTAAAAATCGAAATTCTAGAAATGTTTACATATTTGACAACAGTTGCATGCTCCGTTTGTAAATCTCAATTCGAAGACACTTACAAAGATCAGCTGATGTTTTATGCATGGATTACTCTAATACTGTAGGGATTAATTTTGGATTGTTTATGGCTTTACTTACCACCGTCTGAAGGTGGTATCCGACAGTTTGGACCAAACGTATTTTCATTAAACATCTTAGTAAATCATTGTTGTCTGAACAGATCTTTTATTGGTCGTTTATTGGTGTCCTATACCTGTCTGAAAAGTGAACCATAACGCCACATTCGTCATTACAAACAGGTATTCCCATCTGAGCCATGCTGCAGTTATTTTTAAACCAAGAAAACCACGTGACCACTAATGTTTTAGTTCATACGCTGTGACGTCGATGCCCATTTTTACCAGGATTTACAATCGTTTTTATTTAGATATTGTTACATATATAAGATGTAGGATAAAACAATGTTACTCCACCGGGTACGTTAAATAGGAACAATACGGTACAAGATGGAATTTCTACCACTGCTAATTGCTCTCATATTCATTCAGCCTGACCTTGAGTCAGCACTTCCTAAGTAGGTCAAACGTTGGGTTAGACCATAGACATATAAATAGATAGACCGGGCGCGGTATTTATAACCCGCGCACTATTGGCCGCCATATTGGAGAGCATATTCGTTTAGCGCGCCTATAGATACGCTATGATAATACAAGGGAAATCGTAGAATATTTTCCGATAACACTGCGCGTTGTATGTATTTTTATTTCCTTTAGAGTATTAAACAACACAGTTTAATGTAGTAGCTTATATCTCTTGTGTCTTTTTATGCATAGTAATTCATATTTAAATTAATTTTTACCTCATCTGATTTATAGACATGATGCTGTGCATAGTAAGAATCTAGACTGGACGTAACGATCGAGAAGGGGATTTTTCCCTATTGTATCGCTCTTATATGTTTTTTTATACAGGATGACATTACTACATTTAGAGTAATGTTATTTTTCTTTTTTATTTCAATTATAACGGACTATTTAGATCTACTCGGTAGATAAACTAATGTTAAGAACCATATAAGCAAGTATTTCTGCTAGCCTAGGCAGACTGAGGCCAAATATTGGATTTAAAAATATGAATAAAATAGTTATAAGAATTTTCAGTACTTTGTTGCATGATCCCAGAAGATGATGCATACACTTAGCTAATTTTTTTTCTTCATTAAAATCACTTTAATATGTTTGCCATGTATATATGCAAACATGTAGATGTACACCTACAAAGATTGAGGTTTTGAGTACCATAAGTTACTGATTACACCTGGCGTGTATGTTTTATTAAAGGTAATAATTTTCGTTAATACTAGATCTATCAAGTTCACTTAACATGAGGATGCACACATGGCAGCACCAAATTCTTCTACATCACAAGACACAACAATAAGAATTAGCAAGTCAATCAGTTCGCGGCTTTTATTTATACTCATTATCAATACAATTTTGTATTCTGACCACAGTTATACACTAAAAATATTATTACCAAACAAGGAAAATCACCAATTTACATGTGACATCGTAACATAAATATTAAATATGCCACTTGTTTTTATAATACAAACTGTAAGCATTTAAAGAAATAAATGTTCATACAGCAAAGTAAAATGCTCAAGATTTGCAAAAGGTTTTGGTTGAGGTAAGAATACTTTTGTGTAGAATACTAAGGTAACATGCATGGCATGCCCTAAAATTAATGTTATTAATAAAAACTTGTTTGTTAAATTTCAGCTCACTATACTAGTTTATAAAAAATGTTTGAAATAATAAAACATTTTCTTTTTTTTTTTACTAAAACATAGCTGGATAATACTATGAATCTTAATGCATATTTAATTAGCTAACATAATATCCAGAGCACAGAATGTAAAGAGGAACACAACCACCAAGCCCCATTTTAATCAACTGTCAGAAGAGGAGGTTAAATTCTACACTGGTTTGCCGTCTACAGCATGTTACCAGTGGCTTCTTGGGTATGTTGAGGACATTTTGTCCAAGTCAACCCTGATGACAGCTGCAGATATGCTTCTCCTGACTTTGATGAAAATAAGGCTTAATTCACCCCAGAAGGACCTTGCCTTTAGGTTTGGGGTGTCAGAGACATCTGTCACTTCATACATAGATGCTACAATACCAGTTCTGGCCAAAAGGCTGGTATTTTTAATTCGCTGGCCAGGACATTAAAAAATTATTCGGACACGTCCACAATGCTTCAAGGATACTTTTCCAAAGTGCGTATCGATAATCGACTGCACAGAAGTATTCATTGACAGTCCAGCAGACTTTGCAGCCAGAAATGCTACCTACAGCACTTACAAACATGCACATACTTTAAAGTTCTTTGTCAGCATAACACCTGCAGAGTCTGTGTCCTTTATATCACAGGCTTACCCCGGAAAAACTTTAGACAAGATGTTAGCAAATGACTGTGGATATTTTAACTTTTTTTGAGCATGGTAATGTTGTGCTGGCCGACCGTGGCTTCCTCATCTCTGATGAACTTAACGAGTTAGGTGCAGAGCTTGTTATCCCAGCATTTACCAGAGGGAAAATGCAACTGAGTGCACGAGATGTGGAGAAAGGAAGAAAAATCTCAAATGTGCGCATTCATGTTGAAAGAGCAATGGAACGTTTAAAGAACTTCAGAATATTAAGCGAGAAGATGCATTCAAATATTGTGCCTCATGCTGATAGTATAATGACTATTTGTGCTGGCATTGTCAATCTACATCCCAGTCTGGTGTCTTGAAGTATACTCTATAAATAATGTAGACATTTAGTGTTGTTGCCAACACTAAATTGTAAGGGGTCATTTGTTACCCACATAATGGAAGTATGCGGGTTATCCAGAAAATCTATGTGTTATCTTATATATTATATGCAATGTTTGTTCTGGATAACGTTTTTACCCTACAGGTAAGCTTCTATCAAACAACAACAGGAAGTAAGAGGTGAAATATTGAAGATGATATCACAGATATTTAAATTTTGTAAAAACACGACAGCAATGACAGTCCAAGAATTCTATATTATGACTTCAATAATAACAAATCAAACACATCACTAATCATGTTTACACCTTGGACACAGCCATTTTCCACGGGGCTTACGTTTTACATCTACACATCTGTAGTGAAACCAACCAATTTGGCAGCCCTCATGTGAACACATTATCATCTTTCCATATTCAGGTTCCTTGCAGATGCACCAACGCTGCAATTGTTCAAATTGTTCAATTGTTGACATCTGCTTATCTTTCAGTCTGGAAGTAAGCAGCTCAGGAAGCAGATAATCCTTCAGAAAGGCAGAACACTTTCTCTGCAGCTTCTCCAAGATGTCACTTTCCCGACCAACCCTAACTATAACTAACACTGGTGTACCTGACAGCTGTGTCATAACGACAAAGTCACAGTATTGCACATCAAACACCATCATTTGAAATTGCACTTGCGAGTAATACCTGTGAGTACGCTTGAGATTTAAATGTTCATCAAGACAGAAGCCCTTGTCTTCTTTTGCAGCACCTTGTGCCATCACAGATCTGTGCTTATAGGGACACTTTAGTCTCTAGTGTTCCAATCCCACAGCAATTACAACTGATGACACCATCAGCTGTTGCTCCAAAAAATGGGTTTTTGTCACTAACAAGAAACCCAGATGTGTCACAGCTGAAGTTTTGGTGTTGGACATTGACATGTTTTGCATACATGTCTCTCACACTGGCTTCATTCTTAAGTCCCCACTTAACACCATCTTTCTTGCTAAGGTCATAGGACTTGTAGCCTGCAACACGCATCACAAGGTTGTCTGGACAGGTTGTTTCTTTTCTTGTTATAATGTCATGAACCTTTGATGCTGTTATTCTGCCAGCTCTGTGACTATATACCAAAGAGGTGATATGTTTTGTGTCTTTGTTTTGTTAAAAAGTGTTATTATCTGCTGTGATGTGACTTCTGTTGAACTTTGTATACACTCTACCCTATGCTTTAAGTCCTTTTTACACAATTTTTTGTTATATTCTTCAAACAAACCTAATGGCAGAAGAGGCAGGGGTTCTTCTGTGATGTGTTGTTTCTTCTGTTGTTGTTCTGGAAAAACTGGCGGAATTAAGTTGAAGAATGATGCATCAGGACAGACAGCATACAGTGCCTTCAGGTCATCACAAGATGGCAGAGGATCTCTACTGATTGGCGTCACTGACTCAACTATCTTTTTTCTGTTTCCAAACAGGTGCTGCATTTTTGTAACTGGGCTAAGATCAACCTAAAACAATAAAAGGTATTTCAGGCTCATGATTAACATCTACAGAAAGTAAAGTACATGTATATATGACAATGAGGGTATGTTTGGCACGGGCTGTTTAAGTATTCCACTGGGCAAAGAAAATTACAAATACTAACAATTCTTGGCCAATTCAACATCAAGATGCATACTTACTCCTCATTTGTTTATGTAATTGTAATGTTATTACAAATATAAATTTTTGAAATGTGACAAAAGGTATTTTGCTTTCACTTCAGTTAACTACAAATTTTATTCAGATATCTTGATGGAATTATTTGATGGAATTCTTTCTATTGATACATAATGTCCTTTAGACTGTTTACAAAGAAACAAAATGTGTGTTCTTTCTTTTTGATTAGGGTTCTTGCACAAAGAATTAATGAAAAAAAATATTATCAGTTGAAAATACTCATTAATTTGATCATAAGTACACAAGCATAGTTGCAAGATTTGGTGTTTTATTGTTGTTATATACATGTAATGTTTATACATCTGACAGTCTAAAAAAGGGAGTAACTTACCTGCTCTTTAAAATGTTGATTCCACATTCGGCCCACATCAGTGGAAGACTTATCTGTGTACTGACATCGGAATGCTCTCTACACCTTGAAGAGTATGACTGCTACATGGCTGCATGTTTCTCCCAACCTAAAGTAGTAAAGATAATTGAGATAAAACAAATAATGATTTTTTCACAGTAGATGATATGATTATGACTTCGGATGACAGACATTTGTGATTTCTTTTGACATTCATTAAACAAACATGTTTTATAGTCTTCTAACCTCAAGTCTTTAGCCACAGCTACTTTGGATATACCCTTTGCGCGTTTTTTTCTTTATTGTTGCATTTAAAAGCATACATTTTTGATCGTAGACCACAATATTCTGATATACATTTTTCGTTTGTTTCACTTTTCATCTTACCCATTACTTTTTTATTTTCATTACTAAAGAGAAAATGTTCTTTTGGAAATTCGGATGTATCAAATTTTTCAGAAGCCTTTTTTCATATCTTGAAACAAATCTTCAGTCTTACACCAAACTAAAAAGCTATCAGTGTCGGTCATCTGTAGCTGTACATTATCATCTACAGTGAAAAAATCAATAAAACTGAATTATCATGTTTTGATGATAAATGTTATTTGTAAAGTGATGGTGTAAACAGTTTAGCCTATGGTCATTGGAAGATTAACACTACTATTTAATAAATGCGTTGAGCAGTGTTATGTGTGAAAAATATTTCATTGCTGTCGTATATGTCCTTATTTAAATGTATTAAAGTGTGTGAACATTTATTGCCTATTTGTTTTATCTTCACTTCCAGTTATTATTTGACGTTGATGCATCATGGCCGCCAGTGAGATTATTAAATTCGAAAGTCCAGCTACGTGCATTGTAGCTGGGCCGAGTTCAAGTGGAAAATCGACTTTTATATTTAAACTATTACAAAATGAGAGTCACATGTTTAAGAAACCAGTACAGAAAATAATTTATTGTTACACTATGAATTACATAAAAGACAAAAACATTTTGATTACATTAAAAAAGAAAAATAAGGAAGAGAGAGAAATCGAGAGAGAGAGAGAGAGAGAGAGAGAGAGAGAGGGAGAGAGAGAGAGAGAGAGAGTGTGTTTGGCTTTACATCCCACTCTGAAACAAAACAAAACAAAAACAAAAAAACATGGGATAATAATTATTTTTCATCTCTATTCGATTTAACAACATTTAATCACTGTCTAAACAGATACTTTTTAATAATAATAGCTAATGCTAGAAATATCGTTTTTACCAAAAAATAAAAAAAATATTTCTATAATTATGATTACCTCACATCCTGATAAAATGAAAGTGTGGACCGATGTGCCGTTTGCTCGCACATACACATATAAGTGTGTAATTGTTTGTAAAGTAGATCTCGAAATAGTTAAAAAGCTCCTTAAATTCCATTTCCTTAAATTTCGCTTTAATGATATTTATATATCGAGCTTCTCCGATTTCTTCTTTTCGTTCCACAATCTCATTGTTGTGGTAAAAGCCGGTAAAACACATACAAATGTAATTCTGACACATCTTTAACTGAATGAATCTTGAAAAAAAAATCTAGTTGTATATAAAAGGAACTATCGTCATTTAGCTCTCTCCTATTGGTCGAAAAATCTAGCTCTCTCCTATTGGTTGAAATGAAGATTTTATCGTTTCATACATTTAGAATGTTTACATTATGCAATGTAGATATAATCTTTATAGACTGGTTGTTTTTATGGCATACTTTGTCATAACATCGATGTATATAAACAATAGCATATGTTTAAGATCAAAAGTCAGTATTGAAGAATTTAACAGTCATCGGTTTTTATTATGGAATGTACATTTTTGCAATTAACTGAAATCTTAAAAAAGCAAATAAAACTGACCACACTTGCTACAAATATGTCGTCATCTGCAGCTAGGTTATCTTCGAAGTCTTAATAGCGGAACTTTACTGTAATAAAATTTGTATCTTTAAGATATTGGTTGTTATGTCCTTAAAACATCTTTTTTTTATTTTAATAGCTTCTCAAAACCTCCGGAAATTTATCATCATCATCTCTGTCATCGTCCCTATCATCCTCATCATCTCTCTCTACTGTTTTTTTTCGCTTGAAAGCACGTAAGGCCATTGGCTCTCACCTTGATGTATCCAGTACATCCAGTTCAGTTATTGAATTTGAGTAAACGTGATTAAATCTAAGAATATACAAAACTCTTTCATCAATTTTAAATCACTGATAAATTAATTTAAAACTTTTTTATTCATTCAAGCATTTTCAATCATTCTTTCATTGTTACTTTTAGATGAGGTATGTTAAAAGAAACTATCAGAATTATTTTAGGTAGCATTTTTTAACCTAATGAAAGAGCAAAGCCATAAATGTAATCACTGCTAACTGTATTTATTTAGTGTAAATTAAATCATTGTTCATAATTGTAATTCTTATTGTGTTTTTTCTTGTTTACTTGTTAATATGCTATTGCTGTGATTGTTTTCTTTTTTTTTTTAATTAGATTTTTTTTCTTTATTTTTTTTTCTTTTTTTTTAAACATTTCAAAAATGAACTAGAATACTTTATTGCATTTTTTTTTTAAATTATAACATTTCACAATTGAAAAAGAAAACTTTTTTTTTTGCATAACAGAAAATCCTAATGTAAATTTAAATCATTGTACATAATTGTAATTCTTATTGTGTTTTTTCTTGTTTACTTGTTAATATGCTATTGCTGTGATTGTTTTCTTTTTTTTTCTTTTTTTTTAATTAGACTTTTTTACAACATTTCAAAAATGAACTAGAAAACTATTGCAATTTTTTTTTACATTTTAACATTTTGAAATAGAAAACTTTTTTTTTGCATAACAGAAAATCCTAATGTAAATTTAAATCAGTCCATTACTATGGTTATTTCAAGTGCTTTTATTTACTTGATAAGTCTTTTTCATACAATGTTGTTTTTAACATAAACCTAACAATGTATGTACAATTGTAAACAAATAAAAACAGATTCACTGCTTTGTCTGGTGTTTGTCAGTATTTTGCTGTAGGGAACACGGGGGAACAGGTGCTGATAAAAATCTGCAATAAAATGCATATGTATGTAAATATATCAACTTTAAACAAAAGATTAAAATCAACTGGACATTACTATCGATCAGGTATATGAATATTGATACTTCTATCAGCTGCTGTGGGTAGTGCTTGAGTGTATATAGATCAGTAAAAATACCGCGAATGTTCGAAATAAAGAGATCCACCAAAACTATATATAGATCTACAAAAAACAAATAATCCCCCATTACTATATATATCCGCTATTATAAATAGATCTATCAAACATCCAGTATTATTAACATCGCTACTAAAAATAGACACCCCCTAAAAATCTATAATACCCAATACTATAAATAAACAGATCCGCCAGATCCCAAGATGGCTGCCGGATTCCTACTTTTATACTACTTATGACTGATTACCTGAAGTGATTCCTCGAAATGCTTTTTATTGGAACCCTCATCGTTGTGAAACGTAGAGCACAACGCCCCATTTGTTATTGCAAAGATGTATTTCTTATCCGAGCCACTCTGTACAGTAACCTATTTTTTAACTACGAAAACCATGCGATCACTCACTTTTAAGATTGTGTTACATGATCATCCGGTTGATCAGCTCTGATGTCAAAATCTATTTTTAGCTCTAATTTTGCCTATTTATGGATATGGAAAATAATGGATCTTTGAAGCGATATATTTCACGAATGGAACTGTCTATCACTTAAGGTTATGTTATTAACTCTCTTGAGTATATGCAGAAGTTATGCAAACATTTCCTCAGAACAGGTGTAATATGTTGTTACAGGTATTAAGGGCAAACTGTCGGACGCCACCTTTAACGATGATGTGCTGGTAATAATTGAAAACAATCAGTTTACAGAGTATTCACAGTTTTATTGGATATCTTACACCCACAAGAACTTGACGATCACAGAAATATCACAACGTGTAGGTATAGTGGCCTTGTAAAGTGTGGACACGTGTAAATAAACTATAACAAAAGTAAAGTAATGAGAAATAATGTACAGACAGACAACATTTGCGAAAATAAATGCATGAACATTTTCTAGAAAGTGTTACATTATTTTGTAAATCCAATGTTTCTCTCTGCTTGTAAAACAGTATAACACAATGGGGTACTTAAAAATGTTCTCTGCAAGTAATGTCCAAATTCACCATAGAATTTAATGTATGTTAAAATAATTAAAACTTTTGATTTAGTTGTCCATGCATTTTAGTTCTGTGTGCAAAATGCAAACACAAATGATTCATAGGCATAACGTTTAAGCAGATTTAAAGTGAACGAGTTTTGCGTAGATAAGTGACACACAGAACCACACGATTTATACTTTCTATTATTTTAACTATTGCGTAAGTATCAAACAAAAAGCATTGTGTTTGCGACTCACGTAAACATATCAGCGCAAATGCATTTCGGAGAATTACGTTGCTGAGCTAAAACGCTTTGAAATAATTGAAATGCGTCAACAATGCTTTTATATGTAAATAAATTTCAGTCGTTGCAAAAAGTAAAAGCTATATTTTCAGATATATAACTACATGTACGTTGTAATTTTTGCACATAGATCGTTCAGCTGCTCTCCCTTGTGCTGCAAGTGTGCTCAATGGGTTGCCAGGTACTCGATAAGTTCTGTAATAAAGAAGAAAACTGCTTGAAGTACCGTACATACTAGTTCATACAATGATTAAGTTGTTAAAATATATCTATCAGAATTAGGTGTATCACAATGTGGGATACCTTTGGCTTGTAACATCCCCTCACTGTATTGGTTCGTTCCAACGGACTTAATTGTATGGGTGTTTCTCCACCCTAAAAAAACTCAAAAACTGTTGAAGAAATTGTTATCGGGTAAGCTCCAACATAATTTCGCCTCTGTAAGTAAATCATATTAAGCAAAAGGTGAGCCAACACTAATAAATAAAACCATTTTTGCTACAATACAACCATAGTTGTATCGTGAAAATTAAGGCCAAACCAGATTACTGTCAGTTAGTCTCCTGTGTTTAAAACAAGGATGAAGCTAACATGGGTGATAGTCATGTTCTGAGACATGTTTTGTCTTATTTATTTGATAGTAAAATATACATATATAATACGATGCAACTTAAACTTATCGTTTTCAAAGTAGCGTGTCGTTAATCACCGGCTGCGAATGGTGTTGGCTTTCATGTCACTACCTGAAACAGCGCTATATTCGTATCGAGTAAGAAAAAAATAAGTGTTTATAAGCTATTTTTCTGGATGAGTTTAAAACTCAGTGAAATAAAGTAGCAGATACAAGTTGTTAGGTTGATAAATTAATCCGACCATTTGCTTCAACGAAGCCGTTTCCATTTGTGTCGATGGCATTGAACACCGCGTCAAATTCGTCATCATCTAAGGGTTCTTCTCCATGCTGCTGCAGAATTTGTCTGAAATTAGTGACAATAACAACTCATTAAAATAAAATGAAGGAGGTTAATGTGATAGAATGGCTGAAGTCGCCGTCTTGTTACTCCTCATCCTCTCACCACAGAGTTTCGAGTCCAAGTCGGGACGACGTTGGAAGGCGTCCAGCTGACCTGGATCCAAGGTTATAAACTTCTAAGTCAAGGTCTTAGATCTCAAGCATCTGATTGATTAGACTTTTAGCTATATTAAAATATTGGCCAAAGTACATGTCTGAGACCGATCTCAGACTCGAGTTTATAGTTTTATAATCTCGAACCATGTTTTCCACCTGTCTTTTGACTTGCGACGATTGTTATTTTATGACTACGACTCGAGGCTTACCTAAACCAACAAAAGCAACATGTTGGTATAATGTACACTCGTGTGTCTTTCTCTGCCTTTTAATTGAAAAAAAAGAAAACAAAAAGAAACAGTACTATCGTTTCAGAGAAAATTACCAGCTAATGGAACCAAGTGTGGACCTTATTTACGCATACAATGTAACTGTAGCTCTTCCGGTTTGGAAGTCGAAAGTCATGAATCGATTTTCATTATCTCCCATAATGTTGATATAGCTTACTTGAGCCCATTGAGCCGCCGACAAACGAAATACATATCGCGCCAATCGGAACTTCTTCATGTAATTCATGACAGACAATCATCCCTCGCATGTATCTGGTGCAATGATACTTAAAGAAATCAAGATCGTTTTGTTCGCCGGAAGTCGAAAGAATATGCCTAAAATGTAGTTCGCACAAAACATAAACAATGGCGTCGTTTGACAGCTGTTTTGTTTGCTGCGCTTTGTAAATTAAACTTGGATGGTTTAAATTTGAAGCTGCCACAAATTCAAATTTAACTGGCATCGTATTGTAGTGAGCTTTTATCCGAGCTGCCATCTTTGTTTTGACCTTCTGTCACAAAATAAGTCCCATTTAGCGAAATGACCGAGGTAATCCGACTACCTACATACGTCCGAGAGATGATTCGTGAATTATCGGGGGTGTTCCGATCGGTCGCGCCGCTTACTAGACGTTCAATCGGAATACCTTGGATAATTCACGGATGATTGTCCCGAGGACGGAAGTACCCGAGGAGTTCCGACTGAGTCCGGGGACGGACTGAGACGTGGGCCGACGTGGCTATCCGTCGTTAAGAAGTTAAATACTCTGGATATTCTGATTTATCCTAACTAAATAATCGACAGCGTAACTATTCGACACTATTCCCTGGAAACCACTCATACCAGCCTGATCATGACGTCACCTTTCTCCGCTTTTCTAAAGGTCAGAAATATCTTGAAGAAAAGACTAAGGTGCTCTCAGCAAAAATTAGATCTGATTTATACACTCAAGGAAATCTATTTTAATTTAGATCGTTTACTTACATACTTACATTATTATTATTATTATTATTATTTATTAATATTATCAAAAGTATGTTACATTTTTTAATACAAATAGTTTTCATGTGATGTCATAGGCATTTATAAGACAGTTTAAGGCAGCCATCTTTGAAGGTAGAAGCTAATGCAGGCCGAAATCTGGAAATATGTGCTGTATTAAACTCACCACTGTGTTTTTATTTTTCAGTCTATTTTACTGAATTTTATTTAAAATTTAATTGCTTTTAGAAAGTATTTTAAATATCAAAACTATACCTTGAAAGTTTAAAGGTTAAAAAGATACAACCAAAAAGGTGACACTGTTAATTTCTTTTAAGGATGAGTCAATAATTTTATTTATTTCAGTTTATTTTTTTGTGCATTTGTCAATTGTAAAAATATGTGATTTTAAGTATATAAATTTCAAGAGATTTCCAATGGTGTACGGCTTTTAATTTTTGGACCACAAATGAAGAAATTACAAGAAAATAAAATTTACGCTTCTAGACAACTCATCTGAAAATCCCTTGTAGTTGCCATCAAATATGGCTGCCATGATAAGGGATCATCACTGATGTGGAAACTGTCTATTGTATATGCAATTTTTAACTACATGTATACTACAGTTTACTATTGTATATGCAATTTTTAACCATGTTACAGTTTGTTAGTATTGCATGTATACTATTTCACCGTATTACAGTTATTTAATGTTGCATGTGCAATATTCTACTATATTACAGTTATTTAATATGTACGTGTAATAATTTACCGATCAATGAATTGCCAAGTGGCCATTTAAAACAATAAGGACAAAACAGACCTGAGTTGTTCCCGGTCAATATGACCGTCCTTGTTACCATCCAACAGGGCAAGGGCATTGAAGGCCCTCATAAACTCGGCCTTCCGTTGTAGCTCCCCTTTACACATCTCACTTGCAGCCTTGCGGAACTCTTCCTTGTCAAGCTCACCGTCACCTGCATCAAACATAATAATATTTGACAATAATTTGAAAATGCATACTTATGTACGTATGATGAAAAGGCGACAATACGACAAAGAATCAGCGAGAAGTAAATTGCTGATGTCTCCTCTACCAATATTTTCTGAACAAACCGTTAATGATCCTGAAAGAACCGTGGCCTGGTGGTTCAGATTTTAGACTCCCCAAACCGTCCACACGGTGTTAGTCCTTGAGCAAGACTATTTACTGCTCATTTACTAATGTAGTAACTCCCCGTATACTCATTCCAGAAAAAGGACAATCGAGCGCGATGAATAATAGTTGTGAACGAACTAGTTTTCCAATAGACTACAAACAAATTTAAACTTAAGAGACTGCACTTGACAATTAAAATATAATTGTAAAATAAATGATTAAATGTAATATATAATAAGGTGGATGAGAAAAGGGTAGAAACAAAACTAAAACAGATTAGACCACAAAATGCATAAATAGTATTTATTTATTAAAAAGATGCTTAATTCAACGCTCGAAAACAGAGTTTTGAATAAACTGAAGTCGCTTACGACGTTTTGTGGTCAATAATTAAATCAGAATGAAATACAGACCCGAGTATATTAAAAGAAATATCAGCAAATATTATAAATTTATCAAATTTTCAACTCTTATTTTCTTAGTTTGTTATTTTATGCATAATTTTGTTATTAAGTATTTTTCTTGCTTAGTTTCAGGGTTTCAAATGATGTCTTATGATGTTTAAAACATTTAATTAAACATTGTTTAACACACGTTTAATAGTTTATTGACTGAGTTCTATAAACCTATTAACCTGTCGGACTGATTACAACTACCTATGATTTCCAGTACCTGATCTGTCATACAGCCCGAAACACTGTTGCACCTCGGCCTTGGTAAAGTTCTGTCCCATGTAAACAAGGATGCCGTGTGCCTCGCTCACAGACACCTTTCCGCTATTGTCTGTGTCGACATAACTGAACCACTCATTATATACTGCAAGAGAAATATCTTCACTAATTTACTACCCATTTCCTCACCGCTTGTATTCAAGCCTTGACTGGGGTAAAAACAACGTGGGCAGGTCTTCCAGCTAATCAAAGCTTTCTGGGTAGATCCATCGACGCACCGCAGGTCAGCAGGAAGACCAGCTATTAGATGCCAGCCTAAACCCACGAGTGAGGTGCCGATAGGTCAGGAGAGTTTTGCGACACTACCCGGTCATCAGCACCCCAATACAACAAACAGGCTGTTGATATATTTTCGAAGCATTTTTAGAATCAGAGACAGAGACAAACAGACAGACAGAGCGAGAAAGAGAGAGAGAGAGAGAGAGAGAGAGAGAGAGAGAGAGAGAGAGAGAGAGAGGGGGGGCGGGTTATGATAGTGAGAAGCGGGAGGGAGGGAAAGAGACACAGAGAGAATGACAGAAAACAGGCAGAGACAGACAGACAGAGCGAGACAGACAGGCTGACAGTAGAGGGGTGTGTAGTGTTACCACATGAAATTTACACAATCATCGGAAGACAAAGGTTTAAAGCGTATTGCTTATAACAGAACGAAAATCATGCGTACTTTTTCAATTGCTAGACACTATTTTCGTCTTTGTTATTTTTATACCTTTGTTTGGTTCTATGGCTTTGAATCCTTTCATCAGTCAAAAAAGTCACTTGACAGTTAAAATTAATCGAAACATGTAATAGTCCATTAAACACAAACTAATAAGA
The DNA here is from genome assembly GCA_007844125.1 of Sinonovacula constricta. Lineage (NCBI taxonomy): Eukaryota > Metazoa > Mollusca > Bivalvia > Cardiida > Solecurtidae > Sinonovacula > Sinonovacula constricta. Next base: position 11,311,197 of record CM017558.1, on the reverse strand, counting down.
ACGGCACTACACAAACATAAATGTAAATTCTATATTGTCTGATTTATCACTTGTCACGCATAAACCCTCTGTGCAAATTTTTTTTAAGATGTGGTAAATTTTGAAGTGTTAGAAAAAATTGCACATGATTTACAAAGAACAATCACTTACGTTCATTGTCGAACGCCTCGTTCTAAAATGAAAAATGGAAAATTATAAATATATTATAGTTATTATATAATAATACGAAGACAAAAAAATGTAAAAAATCGTTAAATGACGGCAAATGTAACACGATGTCGGAGGTGTTCCGTAAAACACATTTCAGAGAAAAGAACCAAGGGTTATGTTTTCTAACAGGGTAGCTTGCAACAGTAAAGTGTAGCTTGCAATTATAAAAGTAGCATAAAAACGTAGCCGTTTGGCAAAGTTTTGTATAACAAAAGAAACCGAGTATACCGATGTTAGAAATGCAGCTTGTAAATACAGATGTAGCAGAGAACAATGAAAACAAAGTAGCAACAATACTCCACTTCCCATCACAGTTATGGTTCGTTACTATCAAATGTTTATGTAATTAATCAACAGAGTAAGAGAGTGTTTAGTTCCCAGGATAATCATCTTATTGTTTAAAGCGCATGCTCTCTACGGCGCCTTGAATGGTCACATTATGGCTCTTTCTTGTATTCGACTGGAATACAAGTTCTTTCAGCTAATATTAACCCCTCTTGACTGTCGACCTCCTTGGAAGATCTAATTCTCAGATACCGAGAAGGCCTACTTCGGACAATAATATAGCGTATGAATTAAAAGATTACTTATGCCACTTCGAGCATATCGTAACCTGTATACGGTTGGCTAGCAAATTAAAAGGTTCAGCAAAACCACTAAAGGCATATCGTTGTGCAAAAGGTACCAGGCACATGTGTAACATGTTTTATGCAGTTTCATGTGTATTCATAAAGCGTGTTTTTTTTTTCAGTAAGTTAATAACTTTTCTAATTCAGTTTGTCATTACTTCACAATTATATCACAATACATTAAATTATAAATTCAGTTAATAGATTGGATAAGGACAAATATGCATTTCGGCGAAATGTTATCATCATTTTGTCTGATATCTATACTTTGCTGTTTATCTTATCCTGACAACACAATTATTATCTCGTTTGAATGATGATTGTTCTTTTTAAAGTATGTCACATGTCCGTTTCATTTACCATACACTGTTATGTTTGTACACTTCAAGGTTCTGTTCGACGATTTTTATCATTATACTATTTTTACACGTAACAACATAAAATAATTGCCTTTGGGTATTTGGACAAGAAAACTCGCCATAGCTACGATCTTACCTTTAGTTACGTCGATTTTTATCCCAACTTCAATGATAAGATAGCGTAAGTCATTAAATACACTTTTTGACTTTTCACGAGATGGTGAAATTTGCTAAATATGGACAGATGGGAAAAAATGACGGAAATTTGCGACCTTATTGTTGTTTTGCAACACCTTTTACCAAAAGACGAAGGAAGTTATCTTACTTTATTTATTTGTGGTAAAGCGGCCCCAACTCTGCGGTTGTTTCTAAAACTAGCCAACTTTGTGCGCATTCAGATAAAGTATTTACTCCTCCCCCAGTGAATTCATGCTTGGGTTCTTCCTTTAAACGCCACCTTATCTCTTAGAAAATATTCTGACTCGGTTTGAAAAACACAATCGACTAAATCTACCAATGATTCAGTTTTAAATTCTCCTTCAGCCTTTAGAACTGTAACTGCTTCCCTTTCAAAGTCGTCTTTTGTGTTTGGATCTGTTACTGCTTCAACGTCTACAGATATAACTGCCTCACCTCTTCTTTCGGCGTCTTGATCAAGCACTTCTTGGCTCTCTAGACATTCATCATCGATGAAATCTCCATAATCTTCTTTATTTTAATCAGGAGTATCTCTAGCAATCTCAAGCACACCAGCCTCAGATATGATTTTGTCGTTGGCTACCTTTGTCCTTCGAGCAACGGCAACAATTGCGACTAAATTATCGTCTTGAATGATGTTTTCATCGCACTTAGCAATATCTTCATTGCGTTGAATAGTGGCCTTTTCGTCTATTAAAGGAAATGAACTATAGAAGGGATCACTTGTGCGAAAACCCATCTCAGGCGTTTGTTCATTCACATCAGGAGAAAGAATATCTCTTTCTGATTGGTGACTATTCCTCGACGTAGCAGATGCCTCGGTCGTTGACCTCACTATGTCCATGTCAGCGTTTTCACTCTCCGTTACAAGTTCAGAAGATTTCCTGCTTTGCACATTATCAAAAGGTATTCCGTTGTCTGCATCAAGCGGAGATTTAAATCCATTAACAGACGCAGAGGAACTGGATCTTCTCGGTTTTGATACATTTAGCAGCTCGAGTTTGGAATGATGAACGTCAGAGAATGCCCGTCGAAGATCACGGATTCCCACTCCCTTGTCAAGAGCCATGTCCACGCGAAGTCTGAAGGCAGCAACGTTTAGCTAACCTATTAAATCCCGCAATTTCGCATCGGCTGTTATTTGTTCGCGTATTTAGCAAACAGGATTGTCAGTAGTATTATGGTAGGCGTGAATGTCTATATATAGATTTATAAAGAATGAGAGAAATAATTATCCAGTGTTTTGCCGATTGTCAAAGCAATGCTTGCTATTGGAAGCTCCAGCAGCAGACACGT
>CM017558.1:11261005-11303505 GCA_007844125.1 Sinonovacula constricta | reverse complement strand
GACACTTAAAAGGTGCCCAGGGACTGAACCCGGCCGGTCCATTATACTGACACCGATGAGTCTGGCGTAATGCTGTCCCCTTAGCCCCGACCGTTAGGAGGGAAGCCACCAATCTCCAACGCAGTGATCTCCCCATTTCAGTAAGGAGAATCTCTGCTTCACACAGAAATCCTTCCAGATCTGGAAGGATTTGATTTTTTTTACTTTTAATTTTTGTTCAGTGAAATGACAATCGGAATGAATGTGTATGTTAGAAAAATGACTAATAAAGGATAAAAAAACAAACAAATTCTAACGATAAAAAAAAAATGTATTTATTACTACAATCGTAACAACTCGGCCATTTCCGTCCTTTCCCCGAGGGCGAAATTTCAGTGTTACACCGGTTCAATGTAAACAATCAATGGATACTGATGAAGAAATTCACAAAGTAATAACGGAGTTTGACGCCTCCATAAAGCGAAACCCAAACAGATCGTGTGTCTGCAGTCTCTGTTGGCAGGCAAAGATGTCATAGCTTATCTGCCTTTTGGTTACTATCGTCACGTGATTTTGTATGATGGCAGTGGTTTTAAGCGAGCGTAGCGATGTCGTAAACCCTGTGCGGAGTTTGGGAAGCCACTACTTTCAACTTTAAAGTCTTTAGTTGGACCCGGCCGGGGTTTGAACCCACGACCTTCCGATCCGCAAGCCGACGCTCTACCACCTGAGCTATTGCGGCTGGTCTTGTACACTTTAGTTTTATAGTTAATCATAATGAATTTGCAACTTTTTTTTTCTATATATGTTACATATGAAAACCTATGAAATGGTGTCGGATTTTGCGTTTTATTTTGTTTTAAACCATTCTATAGCCCCAGTTATACATACTGTTTCTCGGGATTTATATTATTTCAATGTCTATGTTACTTCCTCACTTATTGCTTTAATCTATTTACCTCTTCCACTTTTTGCATCGCCTTTGATGCTTCACATCAACGATCGAGGGCCCCCTCGTACTTTAAAAGGAGAAGCCGTGAGTTCTTTTATAGTTTAATATTCAATACACATTCGGTGGGCATCGGAAAAACACACATACAAACAAATATGTAAACCCATCAGTGCACGCACACCCGCACAGACATACCACATCCACACGAACGCACACACACACACACACACACACACACACACACACACACACACACACACACACACGCACGCACGCACGCACGCACGCACACACACACACACATATACTCAAACACACACACACGCGAAACAAAACGTAATTAGCCATTATATACATGTATTTATATAAAACGTTATTAGCCCTAGTTTAGTTTATATTAATTCAGAGCTATTGATTTGCGTTTTTTTTATCTAATCTGTAATTTTAGTAAGAAGACAGGAAGAGGATTATTATTAATTATAATATTTTAATTATTAATGTTTAGATGCATTTTGACTGGTAGTAGAATAATGGTCAGAGGGGGGTGGGGGGGGCAGTTTAATGTTGGTGCATTATGAGAATGGGTCTAATATCTACTTTTCACCGCTATTTACATGTGTGATGACTTTTAAATGATGTTGTTGTTGCTTTTTTGTCACATGTTTTAGATTTTTTTTTTTTGTACATGTAAACATGTATGTATGGCTTTTTACATCAGTTATGGAGATAACGATTTATGTAAGATATGCTATTATCAAATGTGGGGTGGGCCGGCGGAGTATTGCAGATAAGCTTAAATACATCCACACATCAAGTTTCCGACCCGACCGAAACTCGAATCCACGGGATGAAGGACTCGGGCGTTGCAATTCAGTGACTACCCGCTCACACAGTGGCGTCTGTGAGACTTATAAAAGCACAGGTCTTATTCATTCTAAACTAAAGCGCATGCGCGTTTTTGTTTGCGCAATTTATTCTGTACAGGTGCATAAGAATCGTAAAATCGAATTTAATTAAGCACTTTAAACATTAATTCATACCTGGGTTCAATCAAATAGTATAACCATTACCTTTCCCTTGTCTTTTAGCGAAATTGTCAGTGCAGACATAGTCAATAAATGTAATACTTTTTTAAGATATGCGGCGTTGGTGAGGCTTAACTTAACACGATTGTTCATTTCCCCCAAAATAGTTTTTTTAAAAAAATCGTAATTCTAGAAATGTTTACGTATTTGACAACAGTCGCTTGCTCCGTTTGTAAATCTCAATTCGAAGACACAAAGATCAGCTGACGTTTTATGTATGGAATACTCTAATACTGTAGGGATCAATTTTGGATTGTTTATGGCTTTACTTACCACCGTCTGAAGGTGGTATCCGACAGTTTGGACCAAACGTATTTTCATTAAACATCTTAGTAAATCATTGTTGTCTGAACAGATCTCGCAAAATGCCGTTTATTGATGTCCTATACCTATCTGAAAAGTGAACCATAACGCCACATTCGTCATTACAAACATGTATTTCCTATCTGAGCCACGCTGCAGTTATTTTTAAACCAAGAAAACCACGTGACCACTAATGTTTTAGTTCATCCACGTCATACGCTATGACGTCGATGCCATTTTTTACCAGGACTCACAATCGTTCTTATTTAGATATTGTTACATATATAAGATGTAGGCAAATTGTCGGATATCACCTTTAAAACAACGTTACTCCACCGGGTACGTAAAATAGGAACAATACGGTATAAGATGGAATTTCTACCACTGCTAGTCGCTCTGATATTCATTCGTACTGACCTTGGGTCAGCACTTCCGAAGTAGGTCAAACGTTGGGTTAGTCAGCTACACCGATAAAGGTAGAGACATTTAAAGCTGTGTCTACAAGTCACCTAGCACATTACCGGCTGGTACCCGGACCACAGTCTCATCTTGCCAGGATTGATTGCCTATTCAACACAAATACATTTTTCCTTATGAAATAACCTAGATAAAAGGTCACTTTGTTTATGCGTCAATTGCCATATTATTCTAAACATAGGTCTGCTGATTCTAATGAGACTTGTAATGAATAGTCTCGCCTAAATAATCCCTAAATGCAAGTAGGTCCTTTCATTTGTTTATATGCTTGTGCTCTATGGAGTGTATGTTGACTTTTCTGCCTTTCCTGTGATATCCAGATTAACTATCATCGAGAAACACTTCTATTTACCTTTTTAAATAACATATCTCTATAAGTATTTAAATGAATTTTAAGCTTAAATTTTTGCAAAAGTAAGAAATTATACTGTTTGTAATTGCAATGCCTTAAAAAGAACAGGCGATAAACACCAAGAATTCCAACTAAAAGGACCTGACTTCTGTTTGCTATACCTAGTGTATTAAATAACAAGGGAGACGATTTCCATTTCACCAAAGTACCCCAATTTAGCACACTTCAACATGCATACACATATAGGAGGAGTCTTCCAATAAAACCCAGGTCCTTGCTGTTTTAAAACAACTGCCACACAGAAACAGGACAGTAATAAAGTATCTTTTAGCAAGATCTTTTCTATAAGATATTTTTGTCATCTCTTTGATGTTTTATTTTTATCTGTAAATGAAGTGTTGGCTAACTCATTGAAATTTTAAGACTCTGGGTGCCGTAGTTAAAATTTTCAAATTTAATATTTGCTAAAATTTCTGTACTTTTCGTTTTTCTCGTGATTCCTTAATTAATTTAATGCTTTTTGGTAAGAGTGACAAATGACGTTGAAAAAAACAACAACAAAACAAAACACTTATCATTTTGCTTTGACAGGGATATTATTCTCACCCTGGGACCCAAGGGAGGTAAATAGAGACTACTTTAAAAACTTTAAAAAATGTCGATTTTAGTGTATGCTCGTATTTTTTTCACTGGAGGTCATAGCAAAATAAAAATAACAAACAATTTAAATTGATTTTATCAGTTCATTATTTTATTCAGATATGTGTGGTGTTTCTTTGTTTGAAATAAAGTTGTATAACATCTCAAAAAATGTCTTGATAAAGGAAATATTTTCAAAATTTAAAAAAAAAATACAATTTAATATTTAACATTGAATCGATGGTTTAATTGATGATTAAAATGTGTATGTAAATATCATCGACCGGATTTTTATTATGCCTTTTATTTTAAAGTGTTTATTCAACATACCATATTTAACATAGCACATTTAAAGGATGGTTTCTGGCGAGATTAGTACTGAAAGGTACTTAAATAAACCACATTAAATTGATGGCTGAGTGGATAACTTCAGTTACAACACGTGTTACATATTAAACATACTATATCAATGCGATGTTTAAGTTGGTCATTGGAATTGAAATTAACTGCATTATATCGGTGAATGTGTCAATGGCTCCAGTTATTGTACATCCAACAATTTATATGCACACCCAAACGATAGAGTAATGGGTTATTTTAACTGAACAATATCGTAAATAAACATGCTAACTTTAATCGGTGGCTGTATTCATGGCTTTATTTATAGTTTAATTATTGAACATGTGCATTCAATATGGTACAATAAAACGATATTTAATTGAAAATTTAAATTAGAAAAAATTGCACTTAACTCGTGCTTTGATAAAAAAAAACCGGTTGTTAAATTGACATGAATTATGACTGAACTTTTAAAATGATATATTTAATCGATAGGTTATAATATTGCAGTTTTTTTAGATGGACCAATTATTTAATATCGGGTTATGTTGCACGCGGAAACTGCAGCAATTACTACGAGCCGGGCTTATCCGGAATCTGGTGAGGAACCAAGCATGTTTATATTGAGGCGCAGGAGCAAAGGGAGGGAACCGCAGCTACATCAACGGGATCTATGTCAAACCTCAGGCCAAGTGATGCCCCTTGGAGAGTCGTGTCCGTCGGGTCAATGTAACCGCCGCATCCTCCCATGTGAACTTCGAAGTCGGTAAAATATTCATTAGGAATACTGAGCCCCATGTCCCTGGCATTTTCAATCCATTGATGCACCAATGGTCTATCAACAGAATAATTATCGAGACTATCATTTTCTTGGTTGAAGAGAAATGCGAAATAAGAATTTGGGTTACCATCGCAGTTTGTGAAAGTATGTTCGTTACCAAACGTAGAATATCCCTCAGTGTTTCCATTGTGGGTTATACCGGCGATGGGTAAGAGTCCGAGGTAGACGTACGGACCCATTTCCGGGACATTGCGTGGGGTGTTGTACAGGTCGTTGGAATTGTACTGGATCGACATTGGCAATGAGCTGTAACTGTCGAGTTGGGAGACTACTGTGATTCTCTGAGTGCCGTCATTGTCAAGATGGGCAATTCCTACTTCAGATGCGGTTGTGTACAGCGTCGAGATGTCGAGATCCGCACCATTTCCGGGCCAAAGGAAGGTGTAGCCCATTTGGTCGTTCAGGAAGGCACAGTAAACCTGGATTGTTTGACCAAGGGGGTTAACTATGATATACTCTCCGCTAGAGACGTTTGGGTCGGCAAGCAGGACATCCTTACAGGTACCTGAAGTGAAAAAATGATTTCGAATTTTTTTTACAAAAAAAATATGGTTTCGAGCATTTTGCAAAAAGTTAGGGGTCTGAGGATTTTACTAAAATTATGTTGTCGTTGTTTTTATATATTTTACCAGAAGCTATGTATTATGTAAAAATGGATTTCAAGTTTATAAGGAAAAAAAGAGAGGATTATTTAGATGTTAAAAAAGGAAATGACTTGAGGTTAAAGAAAGAAGACCATGGCTTTGATGTGAAAAATATGTTTAAATAAAAAAATTAAAAAAAATGATTTAGAGGTAAGAAAGAACTGGTCTTGATGTAAATTAATACAAATTTGATAATTTAAAAACAGTTAAAGCCAAACTGCATGCGCATATGCATCATGTGATAAATTATAATGTTCAAATATATAAAAGGTGTGTGCTTATATATCGACAATTAAAAGAAACTGTGCACGAATGTGTCTTTACAAAATATACGGCGGCTGAATTAGATGTTAAGCGCCTACTTGCATTGCACGTAATACCAAATCTGTAATAAAGAGCGACATGTACTAAAGGCGGAATCCGACAAGTTACCTATATCTAATACATGTGACAAAATCTTATGTGCATAACTGCTGTTTATACCTTTATGTTTACGAAACCCTTCAAATCGCTCCTTTCTAATAGTACTTGCACAGAAAATGTAAACATGGGGTCATATTCAGAAAGAAGTTAATTACTTTTGTTTATTTAAATTAAGAAACTACGCAAACTAATACAAAAGTAAGACAATATCATATGATAATTGGAACATATATTAAAATTTGGACAGGCGTAAGACATAGGTATTAACGTGCCAGTCATATTAAAAAGTTACAAGAAAACGAACATAAGTTATATTTGAGTAAATGTTTCGTTAGAACTCACGGCAAGGGAATGTGTCACACTCTCTGTCTTCGGAGGATTGCCCTGGACACGGCTGGCCACCAAACTGCGGTGCTGGGTTGGTACAAGTTCGAGTCCGGGTCTGTATGGCTTCGCCGCTCGTGGGACTCGTGCACTGGACCTGGCACGCACCCCACGTGGCCCAGTCGGCCCAGCTACCGTCAACTGTGAGCGTAGTACATGTGTACACGTGTATGCATTGCAACGCAATGAACATGTTTAGTTCAGTAATTAACTACTGATTTTTTAAAATGTTTAGTTTCGATTTTGATTTTGTTCACCGAAACAGAACTTTATGTTCGTCATTCATTAATTAGCGGTGGCGGCAGATCCTAATTTAAAGTCCACCGCGTACAGTAAAAACCACCGACACACCATTGGTAAGCTGGAAGACCTTCTCATATGAAAGTGTTGTTTTTTCTTTAATGGGACTCGAACCCACGCCAAGAGGGACTGCGAAGTTAGAGATGTTACAAGTTATGTACATCACTGTCGAGGCATCCCGCGTATTCTTAATGCCTGGAGTTAATACATTGTTATTTAATATATTAAGACAACGTCGAGTCAATCAGTGTATTTAGCTGCCTGGCGTTAACACAAGTTTAATATATTACCCCTCCGTCGAGTCAATCAGTTGAATTTTTAAATAAAAAATGGTTAACAAATACATAATCAAGTGGCTTTAAAGTTTGCAATACTCTCGGATTTCGTATAAATTGTAATTAAAGCTTTCTCCATTGTTCAATAACAATGAGTAAAATACGCCAATGAAATAACGGACAAATTGCAATTTCTGTTGATGAAATGTTCATGCCAGCTCGCCCTGTGAAAATAGAACGTCCAGCGCCAGTGGCGCAGAAATAAATTCATTATCGAATTGAATGCGGTTAAAGAAGTTCAGTGAGTTTGGAATATGTTTATAACATTAACTTGATAGCTAGCAGTTTAAAACACAAGACCTACATGAACAACATCAGAAACAATACCACACTTACTTGGACAGGCCTGTGTGTTGCAAGCAACAGTGTCGGTTGTCTGTCCTGGGCATAACTGAGTCGGTGGCGTCAGCCTGCAGGTTCGAACCCGGTTCTTGGTCCCTCCGCCACATGTCGCTGTGCATTGACTAGTATCACTCCATGGGTTCCAGGCACCACCATCTATAAAACAGTGCGAGCTTGCAAGGTTATAAATGTTAAAATGTAACAACTGAGTTGGTATATCGATAAAAGGTTTTGTTATCGCAATACATCACATTGATGCACTTGTGGTCTTTAGGGGCACCCACGGTCATTATTCACGGAGGGAGGTCCCAGACAAATATCCGGTAAAGAACACGGGGTTGGGGTGGACGTCGTGGTAGGGACATTGCATGTCAGCTGGAATTACCCTTTAATGAACGGTCTCACACTGGCCAGCTAGACTTACGATTATAAAGCTTTGAGCTTGAGTCAAAGGCCACTCTTAGGCATCTGATTGGTCAGAATTAAAAAAAATAAGTTGAATAAAATTTGACAAATCAGATGTTTGATGATGACCTAAAACTCAAACTCAAAGTTTTAAAACAGCTAAGTCTCGAACCTACAGGGCGAGTGTCTAACCGCTCAGCGCTGGATATTTTCATGCATAAACATGATCCGTACCTTTTCTTATCTTTTAATGCAATAATTTGAAAGTCTCACCTGCGCATGACTGGATGTTGCAGTCAGCCATTTCCACGGGAATCCCCACACACTGAAGGCCGTTTGCCGGCACGTTGCACGTCCTTGACCTCAACACTTTTCCGCCATCGCACGTAGCGGAACACGAACCCATGTTAACCCACGGTGTCCACATGCCAGCCGCTGAAACGACGCAAACCGGAAGTGGTAAACATGTTCTACACACAGACCATAGACATATAGTAACGGGACCGCCGTCTCCGCAAGGTGTGCGAATATCTTCCAATTTCGCAGCGCCATCACCGGGAATCATAGAAAGACTTCTGGTCGGGGTTTCACATGCAAAACAATAGCATAATGCTGACAAATAAAACAGAGATATTGAAGAAAAACGGCAACGGAAAATGAATCAACTTGAAAATGGATTGAAGGTAAATATCTTCTATGTATGTGTATTCATTGCCTGCGTTTAGTTTTCCATGAATCGGCAGTAAACATATCGTAACCACGTGTAAACAAAGAACCCGAATTCTGAATGAATCATAGACAACGTCACTTTTAGGCCCAATGTTTGCTGCCCTTTTCCATAAATACTTCCATAGCTAATACTGTGTAACTGGTGGTATTTATTATGGCTTGTATTTGCCAAAACTGCACGAAGAAAGACATACTATCTAATTTAAATAAATAAGTCGTTTCTTGGAGACACAGGAGGAAGACTGCGCAAAGAATGATGGTGGAAAGGGTTACACGTGTAAGGGATCTTAATTTGGAAAGAAAAAAGAACCACGATCAACTATTAATATTTGAACACAAGTATAATTAGATTATACTGTTTCCTATAGAGTATGCACTTAATTGTCTTTTTATGCTGATATTAGGAATAAGACAACAGTGATGAATCCCCTGACCCACAGACGTTTCTGCCTGGCCTGTGCCTGTTGCTCTGAGACGTTCAACTAGTACAAGGGAACTTAAACACATCTTGAAGCCAGAATTCTTCCAGACAATATTAAAATTTACTATTGACTTGTTAGATGTCAACATCTTTTTTTAAAAACAGAACATTTTGAGAAATAGACCACATAAAACAACTAACAACATTGAAAGTGTGGTCTTCTTGTTGTGTGTTTAATTTTGATATATATGCTACATTATTGTCAGAGCTTATTACCTACTGCTGACATATAGTGTCCCCACCACTCTTGTTTGGTAAAACCATTCGAAAGTTATAATTTCACATCCTAGTACCCCATTAACAAAAGATGTACGCGTTTTTCATAAATGTTTACACAGCTTTCAGCTTTCCACCTATTGTTTTAGTTTACACCGGAAGTTTTCTATGACTCCCGGTGATGGCGCTGCGACGGATTCAACCTATTTATATAGAGTATATAGCGTGACGTCACGAGTCAGCGGTCCCGTTATTATATGTCTATGCACAGACCGAAAGTAGACGAGGGATTGCCGTGTTTTACATATTATAAACGCCATTGGAGTATACCCCTCTAAACCTTTTTTTATTTTTTATATTTTGGTAATAATACGTCACGTCAGAATACAGACCGCAACATGTTTGCCAAAAACTAAAGTGTAAGGAAGCCACATCATCAGGTCGAACACATATCAATTGCATGCCTGTATCACAACAAGTCAGCGAGACCTGTGTACACCAATTCATGGATCATTAATAGAGTGTAATCTCTTAGATGTGGTCCTTGATAAAAAAGATAAGATGCGAGTAAATTTTTGTACATCAAGTAATTACAAACCGATCACTAGTTTTATTGAACCTATATCGTCGCTAAAGATTATCAAACATCCGGTAAAGAACACGGGGTGAGGGTGGGGTTCGGGGTATGTCAGCTGGAATAACTCTTCAAATGAACGGTCTCACACTGGCCGCTAGACTTGCGATTATAAAGCTTTGAGCTTGAGTCAGAGGCCATTCTTAGGCATCTGATTGGTCAGAGTTTAAAAAAAATAAGTGGAATAAATATCTAACCAATCAGATGTTTGATAATGACCTTAGACTCAAACTCAAAGTTTTATAACAGCTAAGACTCGAACCTACGAGGCGGGTGTCTAACCGCTCAGCGCTAAATGTTTACATGCATAATCATGATTCGTACCTGTACTTACCTTTTAATGCACTAATTTGAAAGTCTCACCTGCGCATGGCTGGATGTTGCAGTCAGCCATTTCCTCGGGAATCCCCTCACACTGAAGGCCGTTTGCCGGCACGTTGCACGTCCTTGACCTCAACTCTTTTCCGCCATCGCACGTAGCGGAACACGAACCAATGTTAACCCACGGTGTCCACGTGCCAGCCGCTGAAACGAGGCAAACCGGAAGTGGTAAACATGTTCTACACACAGACCATAGACATATAGTAACGGGACCGCCGACTCCCGTATCTTCCAATTTCGCAGCGCCATCACCGGGAATCATAGAAAGACTTCTGGTCGGGGTTTCGCATGCAAAACAATAGCATAAAGCTGACAAATAAAACAGAGATTTTGAAGACAAAACGGCAACGGAAAATGAATCAACTTGAAAATGGATTGAAGGTAAATATCTTCTATGTATGTGTATTCATTGCCTGCGTTTAGTTTTCCATGAATCGGCAGTAAACATATCGTAACCACGTGTAAACAAAGAACCCGAATTCTGAATGAATCATAGACAACGTCACTTTTAGGCCCAATGTTTGCTGCCCTTTTCCATAAATACTTCCATAGCTAATACTGTGTAACTGGTGGTATTTATTATGGCTTGTATTTGCCAAAACTGCACGAAGAAAGACATACTATCTAATTTAAATAAATAAGTCGTTTCTTGGAGACACAGGATGAAGACTGCGCAAAGAATGATGGTGGAAAGGATTACACGTGTAAGGGATCTTAATTTGGAAAGAAAAAAGAACCACGATCAACTATTAATATTTGAACACAAGTATAATTAGATTATACTGTTTCCTATAGAGTATGCACATAATTGTCTTTTTATGCTGATATTAGGAATAAGACAACAGTGATGAATCCTCTGACCCACAGATGTCTCTGCCTGGCCTGTGCCTGTTGCTCAGAGACGTTCAACTAGTACAAGGGAACTTAAACACATCTTGAAGCCAGAATTCTTCCAGACAATATTAAAATTTACTATTGACTTGTTAGATGTCAACATCTTTTTTTTAAAAACAGAACATTTTGAGAAATAGACCACATAAAACAACTAACAACATTGAAAGTGTGGTCTTCTTGTTGTGTGTTTAATTTTGATATATATGCTACATTATTGTCAGAGCTTATTACCTACTGCTGACATATAGTGTCCCCACCACTCTTGTTTGGTAAAACCATTCGAAAGTTATAATTTCACATCCTAGTACCCCATTAACAAAAGATGTACGCGTTTTTCATAAATGTTTACACAGCTTTCAGCTTTCCACCTATTGTTTTAGTTTACACCGGAAGTTTTCTATGACTCCCGGTGATGGCGCTGCGACGGATTCAACCTATTTATATAGAGTATATAGCGTGACGTCACGAGTCAGCGGTCCCGTTATTATATGTCTATGCACAGACCGAAAGTAGACGAGGGATTGCCGTGTTTTACATATTATAAACGCCATTGGAGTATACCCCTCTAAACCTTTTTTTATTTTTTATATTTTGGTAATAATACGTCACGTCAGAATACAGACCGCAACATATTTGCCAAAAACTAAAGTGTAAGGAAGCCACATCATCAAGTCGAACACATATCAATTGCATGCCTGTATCACACCAAGTCAGCGTGACCTGTTCACCAATTCATGGATCATTAATAGAGTGTAATCTCTTAGATGTGGTCCTTGATAAAAAAGATAAGATGCGAGTAAATTTTTGTACATCAAGTAATTACAAACCGATCACTAGTTTTATTGAATCTATATCGTCGCTAAAGATTATTCACTGTACATTTGCTAACAATCACTTGAAGTTGTCATGACGACGTGTTATGACACGCTTAAAAGGGGCTGCGTAGAGAGCGAGGCATGTAGGAAGTATTTTACCATAAAGCTTCTCATAAAATGTTTCAATGTAGAATATCGAGCGATATTTTCAGATGTTTCCTGCAAAAATGCCAATAACTACAACAATAGATGTTATGACTTTCCTTTATGTAAGTTGTGCAAGCATGCATTTAATGAATACTTTCATGAATAGTGTTGTAATAGTATGACAATCGATCGATATTCTTAGAGACTGGCCATCCAACCAAAATACGGTTGTGTTAATGGACTCTCCGCTCTGGATGATACACCGCATGCTCCAATCTTAAAAAAGGATTTGCGTGGTATATTCCGCAAAATACGGTACTACGTTCTTAACATTCTGTACATAGTATAGACGTCACACGATTTTAGTCAACTCTGTACTATGACGCTTTACAATAAGCTATTGTAGGGGCTTTGTGCTTCCGCCTTGTAAAATTTGTAAAATAGTTCCGTGTGTAAATACAAAATAATAATTTAGTATAAAACATTAATATAATCTCGATATCTAATGTTATTTACAGCCTTTACATAAACTTAAGTATAGCTTATACTCAAATTATGCGCATATTCTTCAAGATGTTAAGGTAAGTGGGTAAGATTAGTGCTGTCATTGATACTCCAAAAAGCGTATTGATGATATCGATATTTCGAAAGAAAAATATCGTCGATATATCGATATATCGACATATCGAAGGGGATTTGGAGAAATTGTAAATCTTATTTAATTACTACCTAGTATGCACATTCTGGGTATACCTATGAATAGTGTTCTTCTTTAATATATTTCCACTAACATCCTTGCACTTAAAGCTTGAAATTAAACAGTTTTATAAATGTTGAAAAATAGTGTTAATTTGTTTATAACTTACTCAAAGATGAAAACGTAATGCTTATGTTTTAACCATTAAATACAATAAACAGCTAACTAATATACACTATTTCTAATAGTGATTACCGTCAGATTATCAAAAGTACTGACATAAACAAACTAAAGACAGTATTAAAAACATTTTCATAAAATTCAGAAGTGAAAAGTCCCCAGTCAGGTACATCAAGTCATAAACTTATATGACAGTGTTACAAAGTAAAGACATTCACATTGTCATGTGTATGTGAAGTATAATATAGTACTGTTTAGTAATTTTTTTCCATTATGTACAACAACACCCCTTAGGCACAAGTCATAAACAATCTTCACCCAGTTATAACTTTTAAGGTCTTGAGCTGACGGTAGTTGTGGTATAAGAACACCAGCATGTCTGCGTTTTCTGTCGTGAGAGATGATCGTTTTTTTGGAAATGATGTTTCCTGCTGTAGAACACACGTTCTAAAGGCACACTAGTTGCAGGTACTTGAAGATAGTGGGTGCCATTTTAGAAAGTCTAGGGAACCCCTTTTGATGCCCGCCAAACCACTCAATTGGATACAAAATCTTTAAATTTTAACAGAATAATGAGGTATTTTGTTGATTTCTTTCACAAATCGACCAATTCATGATCTTGCAACTGTCTCCTAACTTTAATACAACATCGTCAAATTGTTAATGATATGTTAAGCACTTCGATAATTTTTTTCATAAATTGTCGAATTTCAGATCGTTGTCAATGGTATTAGGCTTACAACAGTTCCCTCTCTTTCATACAACATTCTGTATACTTCCGGTTGACGAAAAATGTTGATTTAAAAAAAAAAATTAAACTTTTTTTCTTTCTAATTTTTCCCGCTGATATATCGATAATTTGAAATGCGTATCGATATATCGATATTTTAAAATGTGTATCGATATATCAATATCGGCCGAATCGATGACGGCCCTACTACGTAAGGTATAGTTACATGTTTTCGATATAGGCAAACTATCGGAAACCGCATATAAGTTAAAATAATTTACTTTTTTTTAATGAATTTGGTTAGTACTTTTCATTCTTTTCATTTTATTTTGCTCGTAGTGACAGATAAAAAAGAGAGTGGTTATAATGATATAGTAAATAAATGAAATTCGATTATTGATTTTCAAACCCCAAAACGGGAGGGAAATCGCTCACTTTGCTGTGATATCAAAAGAGATGTGGTTGATTCACGTTTTAAACATCGATTTTTTTTCGAGCGCAATAACTTTCTTCATTTTAAAGCCTGAGGGCTACAACGTAACAGCCTTGCGACCAAACCTTGTTTGGACACAGGCTTGACGTTTGCATGACACGTTAAAGGCGACAGTTTGTCAATACCAAATGCACGTAAGAATGTTTCTACTGCTTTGGTGTATAGTTTCTGTATAAACTCATACTTTAGTAAAGACGATCTTAACGCCACCTCTATTGCTAGGCAGTACAAATTGCGAAAAATCACTCTAAATGTTTATTCTTTACAAAATCAATAAAAAAGGACGATATTGATATCTGCTACGAATAGATATCGACGTCTAAGCAGACTACCCGGATGAAGATTTGTAGAGATTCTGACGCGCGTTGTCATTTAATACAAGCATTTATTGAAAGAATTCAGGAAAAGTAATAGTAAGCGAGCTTATGGCGACCTTATACTCATTTCACCTGGGCGAGTTTTATAAATGGTTGTATGAAATGACAACGAGTGTCCGATTCTTTTTTTCGCACGATTCTAGTCGCCAAAATACGATTTTACGAAAATTTTAACAGCGCTACTAGGTGAAACAGTGGTAGAAACAGTGGTATGAAATTATCTGCTTTATGATGACGTCAACGGCATCAATCAAAAAGCTGTATTACACAAGTGTGATATAACAAAATATGTATGGGGTGTGTTTAATTGGAAAGCAAAGAGAATCAAGCGATAAAACGTGATCTCAAAGAAAATTGTCGCGTGGTTTTCTAAATTTAAAAACAGAAAAATCTGCAGTATGGCTCAGATAGGAAATACCTGTTTGCAATGACAAGTGGGAATTTATGCTTCACTGTTTACACTGATCTAAAGCACTAATGAACAGCATTGTGCAGGACCTTTGCAGATACTAATGACTTACTTGGTTAACGCAAACATTTTAGATTCCGTTTTTTAATGTTTTCAATTAAGAAAGGATAAATTGAAATATTGACGTGTTAAACAATAAAACAGCAAAAATAATATTTCTTATATTTTTCACTTTATCTTAATACATGTATAGGGATGAACCTTCCTCGATATACATCACAAAATTGTCACTGAAGATAGTCGAGTTAAAAAGGATTCTTCCAAAAATGATTTTCATGGAACTGGACAATTAATATGTTATTAAAGTCAACATGCACATGTAATGTTAGTGATAGTGCATTCAGATAATAGTGCTTCAACCTGGCGCGCCTTTAGTAGTGCTAGATTGCTGGTGGTGGTGGTGGTGGTACCGATGATGATTTTAGTAATGATCATCATTATCATTGCATTGTAACGTTCATTATAGTGACGGCCACGGCCAGCTACTTTGGGTGAAGACGACAAATATCTAGGTAGAACCGCCGGTGCACCGCAGGTCAAGATGGAAGAATTATCCGCATTTAGCTCTGGTGAGGGGTTAAGCAATCAGAGGAGATACCAGTCGGCGACTCTACCATAACACCACGTGCGCCAGCTTCCCCCCCCCCCCCCCCCCCACCCCTCCCCTCTCTTCGATTAATCATGAATACCTTATGATAGTGGCAAACAACTTGTGTAGTAACTGTACTTTCTATTGAACTTGAACTACGATCTTCATTGAAGTTATGCGATTTATGGCTGTGTAGTTGTGCAATCAATAAAAATGACTGAATCAATAACTCGCCAATGGCAAATATTTCCATGAAGTTTGTTGGTTTTAACAACATATGTGGCATTTAATGATGATGATGGTGATGGTGATGGTGATGATGATGATGATGATGATGATGATGATGATGATGATGATGTGATGATGATGATGATGATGATGATGATGACCAGTATAACTATAATAGTGCATGCTCTTTCAAAAAGATCGCTTACGTCTGCAGATAAGTTGGATGGTTCTTCCGTCACTAAGAGGTTGTGTGGTTGTCAGATGACGGCTCTGCGTCGCCGTGATGTTCCCACCGAATAACGTCAACGTCGCCCCGTCTAGACTGTCGCCGCAACTTGACGTCAGCACCCAACTGATCGACGTGTCTAAAACACGAACCGTTTGATGTTAAGAACACCACGTTATTATTAGCCATTGATATCCGATGGACACATTATGATACTCTCAATTCACAATTTCAAATATTATTTAATCATATAACTGAACTCACCGTCACACTCCAAAGTGACGTTACGTTCCATTGTCGGGATTTGAACCTTCCTTGTCACGTGACCCGGGGCCGTTAACGTAACGGAGACCGGAAGCGTGCAGACATTGAAACAGAAAACGCCAGGGCTGAAGGTCCGGATGGGCGTGGTGACGTCATCTGACGTCATGAAGACGTTTGGAATACTCTCCAAACAAGAGGAGAAGACGTGAACAGTTACTTTTTTAGAGTTGGTTGCCTCTAGAATGAAAAATTAAATTATTATACCTTACATTCTCCAACACAGGTGTACAATATTGCAGAGGCGGATCCAGGAGCGGGGGCCGGGGATCTGGGCATGATCTCCGAATGGACTTTTGATAGATCAGCCGAATGGGGCCATTTCCTTCATTTCAGAAGATTCTAGAACATTTTTTCCATGAGTCCAAACTGTTTGTATTCTCGACGACAAAGATAACTTATAATGACACTTTTTCATGGGATGAGGTCAAATTGAGCGAGAACCATAGGAACGAGTTGTGTTGGATGGTCTGGGGCATGCTCCCACAGGAAGGGTGTTGGCATCTAGAAGTCAAATAATGTGTCAAGTCCTGCATTGCAGATGTCTGATAGACCTTCATAGAAGGTTTTTTTACACAAACAGTTAAAAAAAATTCTCTAGAAAACTGGGGCATACAAAAAACGGGCTTACTCGTCTTTTTGCACTTCATAGGTGCTAGTATAAGATGTGACTTACCCTGCCTGAAATGTTAAAAAATATCTTCATGGAAGGTATTTTTTGACAATCTCAGTAGTGGGGTATGGGTCCGGTCGCCACCCCACACCCGCTTCCTGCTAGATCCGCCCATGCATTGTAACATGTACATGTCTTTGATAATGGAAACCAATTGGATACCACCTTTAGGTGAGTAAAACAGAAAGTAATGGATACAATGCCAGGTGGCGTCGTACAGATAAGTTAATGGAGGAAAACTTATTTATTGCAGAATCTCAGGCAATATATCCTAGTTATCTTTGCAAGCAAATATATTCTAACTTTTATCACTTAAGCATACGTATTAAAATAATCCTCAATTATAAGTATGTTACCTAAATAAACAACGGCTGCATGGATAGAGGGATTAAGGATGAATGAACTACTCTTGTATCCCTCCTTCGTCACGGTAACGTTGGTGTTACAAAAGCCTGTGATGTAGAAAAGTCCAGGTCCCTGTACCTCTCCTAAAAGTCGTTGGTTATGACGATCTGTAAATACCGCCCCTGGCAACATTTTGAGACATCCTGCCTTCATGACAACCACGTGCATAGAACATCGAGCTCTTTGGATCGTTTGAATTGGCGCGTGACCGGATATGACGTGCAGTGTGGCAAGAGACAGCATGAGAACGGCACTAGTGACAAGAAGACGCATGTTGCTGTGCAGAGATAAAATATCGTTTTATTCATAACTTCGGAAACTTATAAAATCTCCTGGACAACAATTGATCAAATTTGCATTTTTTGCTTAAAAAGCAACACTTTTATTGAATCCTAATAACCATGGAATAATCCAATATGTCAATAGGTGCTACCTTATTCGGGAAAATACCTTTTAAGAATTCAATAGTTTTTGCAAAATGCAACACACAGTTTATGTATTGATTATTTCACAGGTTGTGAGTCTCTTCACATCTCTGTTGAATCGGATTTTTCACACATACGAATATGTGACATGTGTGAAGAACTCGTATGAATCCCTCACACCATGAGTGCCACATTCGTACGAATATGTGATTTTTTTAACCCCTTTTGGGGTTAAGTTTAGTCATAAATCTGTAAGGAATGCGTACAAATGTTTCACACATAATAAAAAGTGTGACACATGTGACATAATCGTATGTGTGAACATCCCGGTTCAACACAGCTCATCGGTGTCATTAGGATAATTAAAAAGCAAAAATTTGTTGTTGTTGTTTTGTTTTTGTTTTTTTTTTTGGGGGGGGGGGGTAGGGGGGGGGAGAGAGAGACGTGACCAGCAAGTTATCAGTCAAAACGTTTAGAATTCGTGGGTATGTGATACATTTTTAGATACACGGGACTTCAGAGCTATGTGGCAGGAGTAACAGTCGTGCAATCAAAAAGATGCATTTTTTATATCTATTTCAGCCCTGTGAAAAAATATTACAAACTAACTATTCCACGAAAACTTGACATAACCTGAGTGATCAAGCCTTATTGAATAACTTAATGTCATGCTTTAATGTATAAAACTGTTGACATATTCTATTTTTTGACTGTTTACAAAACAGCACTAAAATAATTAAAATTAATACAGTACTACATTCTTTCTACAAGTCAACAATGTGTTTTCTCAACTAAAAATTGTATTTAAGAACGCAATCACGTTTATTATTAATTTTTCTTGTGTTTTGCTTTATACATAATATAATCAACTTCTGTACTTATACAACAGCGCTAAAATAAGTAATTCACAAACAATATCATTGCTTTGTTTTACAACTTAATGATGTACTTATTATCTATTTAGCAACTCCAATAATAATAAACAACTCAAAAATGTTATAAATCATCATCATCAAAAGGTTTTTTATAGTAATTATTTTCTCTAATATTTTGCAAGTTATAAATATAAATAAAAAATGTATCGTATTTAACAGCTCAAAATGTATAAGTATTATCTGACCATTATGTTCTGGGCTAAGAAGCTTCAAATGTATTTTATTATTACAACAAAGATATGGTAGTTTTATCACCTGATTAGTTTTTCAGATGTGAATTAGACCCTTATCCGAATAAGTTTCTTTTATTTTCACTACATTAAAAAAAAGGTATGTATTAAGCGTATTTATTACCTTGTCTTGTCATGCGCTGTACCCTCTATAAGCAAGTTACTTTTTTGACCAAAATCTCGTCCGCTACGTTTGGAGATACTGGCGATACTGTCGACAAATATAATTTCAAAACGTTGAATCTGCGTTTGTATGTGCATTCAATTTATTGACTGGGTCTTGTACATGTTTTTGCCGCTAACGGTTTCAGTCATTTTTTAATAAAATCACGAAAAGCTTCCTGATCAAATGTTTGGCCATATATCATATTTTTCTGATTGATAACTATACGTTTGACTTTATAAACAGTAAACAACTATTAAGTGGTTTTATTTTATTTCAAATATATTTCAAGCAACCTTTCTTTTTTATTTCAACACATTTTTTGATGATCTTATAATTAAAAAGGACACATTTTAGTCCAAAAGATAAAAAGTATAATTACTTAACATTCCTATGACTTCCTTTGTTTTTCACATTCAGTCGTCAGACGGTTTTTGAATCACTTTCGTCAACAGTCTAAATTGTGCATGAATAACACATGATATTTTCACAAAGCAGATTTTTTTTTACCATTGAAACTGTTTTTGCATCATATATTATTGTAATCAGGCAGTTTTTGATCAAGTTGGGAGAGGGGGAGGTGGGGGTGGGTGGCTGTGGGGAATGTTCTAGGCTATGTTTTGTATTACGTATTAAGTAATATAATATTTATGAAGGGTCGTATCGTAGGCGAATAAAACGATAAAGGAAAGGAAAACTGTTAAATTTCTTTGGAAATCTATTAAATCATTACAAGGACATGATCACTCTACTTCTAATATCTTACCCAAGTCTATTATTTCAAATGATAAACAAGTCGGTGGTGACTTAAATGTCGCGGAAGCTTTTAATATTTGTTTATATAAACTTTAGATGGTATAGGCGCAAATGTTTTTAAGTTATGCGATGATCATAAGGACCGTTCCGCGATATGTACCTAACTTCTCCCTTTTATGTTATTTTGAAAGTTTTAGATCACGTCAACCAAAAATGCTCGCAAACAGTATCACAGACGAAACGCACATGTCCGTCTATATAAAGTAGGCCAACCATTCACCACGTTGTTACACGTACGCTGATTGGATAGGCCGATTTATGTAAACAGTTTTCAATGACACTTCTGGAACGGTTTATTGTACTGCCACTTACATCGATAATAAATAGCAGCCTATTTAAAAGTATCTTCCCGGACACATTCAAAGATGCACACGTCTGCCCAGTATGTAAACAATCTAATAAACAAGATCCTAAACAATTACCGTTCGATTTCTATACTACCAACTGTATCAAAAAACGATCGAAAACTCATACGTAAACAGCTGATAAATTATCTCGCACAAACTAATATCATTTCAATCAGGATTTCAACAATATCACTTATAAGACTGATTCATGACTGAATTACAGAAATAGACAAAGGTAATAAAGTTTCAGTTGATTTGCAAAAAAAGCTTTTTAATTTAGTTGACCATAAACTTATTAAAAATAGAGAACGTTGATTATCAAAAACATCTTGGAGTATATGTCGATCGTAAATTGATTTGGAAGACAAATTAATTTCATATATAAAAAGGTTAATAATAAAATATCGTTATTAAAACGTTTATCATACATAATGCCACCCATTAAGGTATAGATGTGTAACCAATCTCATGAATATTCGTGTAATGTCGGCATTTAGCGTTTTACGATGTTACATGTTCGATCATTTACGTCAACACTCAGCCTTCCGAGAATAAAATCACCCGATTTTAGTTTCCCAATTTTAACCAATGAAATCGCGTCAATTATAAAATGTAGAAAACAAATGTCATTACTGTTTTTTCTTTATTCTTTTATTCTTTCATCCAAATTTGACACGTATGAGATTATTCAAAGGTCAGATTTGAGGACGTCAACCTAGTACAAAAAATCGCAAAAATTAAGTTACCTGAGGTGAAAAGTTGTTAAAATTTGGAAAATAATCCAGAATATAATGCTGAATAATGTGATATAACTTTTGTCAAGATTAAATTTAGTCGCTATTACACATCTAATACCTTAAAGACAATTGTCTTGTTTGGGGGTATTGCCAAACGTAGGCACATTAAAAATACTTCATGTCGAAATGGGTGTTTAGGTGATCTGGCCCGGTTTCACAAAGAAGCACAACTTATGCTAAACCCCATTTATATCAACGTGAGTAGACATATTGTTTTTGGTTTAATGAACGTTCACATGTTAAATGGCATTAAGTCCGACTGCGCATCAGTAGGATAATCAAAGCGTTGAAAGCGCTGTTGGGGTGGTGTCAGCTTAACCCTTTAAGAGATTTAAGTGAAGCAAATAATGTTCTTAATGCAAGAATCACTGCTCTTGTTTATTTCGTTAACACGTAACCACTGTGATCTAAATCCCGACATCACTGATCCTTTCCAAATGCGCGGTAACTTTAGACTGAGATGCTGAGATGATACGATTGACCTTTTCATATGGGGAGATAGAGAATACCAGGTTAGTGTTGATATAAATAAATGTAATCATGCGAGGCCAAACAAATCAGAAAACACGAGGCTCTGCCGAGATTCAAGATCAATGTCCTTGTCAATAATATTAGGAATGAAGACAAAATTTGCATCGAAATACTCGTAGCTCATCTCTACATTACTGCTAACATTTTTACACGATTCTTCATCGTATTCTTTCAATTTACACCAAATAACAAAAGGGACTCACATAATCTGACATTTTGACAGTTGTTTTTATTGTTGCAGACTACAAATTCGAATTTTTATTGTTTTTATTACTATTCCTAAACAGTTTTAATCATGTGCATGTATTACATTTTGTTTCCAGAGTTTTGCAAGTTTTTAAATTGTAATTGTGTATATTTTTATTAATAACGCTTTTATAATTTTTGGTTAAATTCGGATTAAAATCGCCAGCCAAAGATATTATTTAAAACCACAAGCTGCTGTTATGCAAAACTAATTATATCCAGTGTAAAAAGCGAAATGCAACAAACCTGCAAATATAAATTAAGCACAGAGTCCGGGATATGCACTTAATACTTAATATATCAATTGCGCCAAAACAGCAACAATCAATGTACTGTTTGTGACTTACGTATACACCTGGCGTGAATATGCGTAAGCGAATATGGTTTAGTAAGATGGAATACGCTTTAACACTATTCTGGTTTTGATTGCGTGAAACAGACCAATATAAAAGTGATTTACTCCAAAGTCTGATTGTTTTTGCTTCTTCAACTAGAATTTACTTAATCTACAAACTAGGAAACTAGACATAGTCTTTGTTGTGTTGAAGGGTCCGTCCTAATGACTCTCTTCAATTTATTTCATTCTTAATATTTATGTTCAACTTACAAACAAAAATGTTTATAAAAATCAATATAAAGACCATTCCTAAAAGATCGATCAAATCAATACATCAAAAACATAAAAATACCAAATATGCTGTCCTAACCAACCACATCAATGGAAATTTTGGCCATAAACCTGCCATGCGAAAATGTGTTATTTATTCAGGAAGAAGTAACATATTAATTACCAAACCACACAACCATCAATCATATTACTAAAATAAAGTTTGTTTTTTTGCCAGTTTATTGGACATAGGACACAACAAGTTGTCATCGTCGTATCATCATCGTCATCACCATTATCATCTTCTTTCTCCTCACCATCATCATCTGCAGCATCATCAACATCAGGAGCAATGGCAGCAGTAGCATCAAAATCATTAATTGTCAACGTCGTCGTCTTTATTGTCTGTATTATTCAACAAATCTTCGGAAAGCACGTTCACTTATATCGCCTTGCATTATGGTGACCGTGGGATAAGTGGCTGATAAAAGGTCGTTTTCAAGAATATTTATATATTTATATAACCGGTGGGTCATTGAAAATGCACGATACATCGACGCTACAATTTAATTAAAGTTAAAACCCCCACTATCTGTCAATGTCAAGATGGCTCCAGAGACGCATGTTGTTTAAAAAGTATAATCATTTCATTGGCTGAATATCCGTCCCGTTTTGGGCACGAAGTCAATTAAACTTTTCATCCATATAGTCATGAGAACGAAGTTTTTCTGGCCACGTAACCCTTAGTGTATATATTAAGTGACAACGGAGTATTCACAGTGGATTCCGGTGATGTAATCTGGTTGACAGGCTTGGGAAACAAAACAAAACTAAACAAAAACGTTGACACTTCATTTTAAACTCTAGATCTACTCAGACCAGTACGATGTGATATTTACGAAATTCCCAAACTTATGACTTATCTGAACGTTTGAAAACAGACGCAAACATTATAATTGTTACCAAATCATTGTCTAATAAAAGGGCCTCTGCGAAGACGGTTATCCTCCGCCGAAAAAATACACAGTAATTTTTGCATAGTAAACCTGCACAATTTTAATGAAATTATCGGTTCCTTTATAAATGGATCAGTGCATTATTGAGCACAGGAATGCAATTATTTCGCATTTTCATAATTCTACAATGTTTCATCTTTGCTTTGCACAAAAATTGCACGAAATTATCTTAATTATTTTAAATACAGCCACAAAATAAAAGAATCTACCTTAAAAATATATATATAAACTCATCAACCATATCATAGTTGCCTCAATGACTATTAGTTGTCTCAATGACTATATCTGAGTCATTGTGATGTAAAATAGATTCTTAAAAATGTGACGTAATGGGGCTCCATAGTAAAACGCACCAACATTCCACGATTACAATTTTATATAATCTAACAACGGTGAGGCATGAATACCTCTCTCTATCTCGTCTCAATCCACTCTCCTCTCCCTCGCCCTCCTAAATCCATCTTCCTTTTTCCCTATTCTGCAATCCTAATATATAGTCTAAAGTAATTGCTCATCCAATCTTAGCTCGCATATATTTATGGCAATTGTGTCATTCATACAGTACACCGTCTCAATGATTTGCACCAATCGGAACTCCTCGGGTAATTCCGTCTTCGGGACAATCATCCCTCGGATGTAACTGGTGCAATGATACTTACTGAAATCACGATCGTTTTGTTCGGCGGAAGTCGGAAGAAGAATATGCCTAAAATGTAGTTCGCACAAACCACGAACAATGGCATCGTTTGACAGCTACATGTCTGCTGCGCTGGGTAAATTAAACTTGGGTGATTTAAAATTGAAGCCGCCACAAAAAGAATTTTTACATCCTTCATACTGTAGTGAGCTGTCACCAGAGCTGCCATCTTTGTTTTGACGTATGTCACAAAAGCAATCCCATTTAGGAAAATGGCCTAGGCGATCCGACTACGAATTATCTCTCGGATCAAAAAAGTAAAAGTGAATCAGTCCATTAATGTGCATAGGGGTTCAAGACTTTTGTTTGTATTAATTCTACATGGTTCAAGCTTTCTTTTGGCACCAAAAGATTAATATTATCTTCCAAAGAGGAAATCAAATGCCAAAACAAAGCCATATATCACATTCTACTTCCGGTCGGTATTAAGTGTAACCACCCTTATTTTGACTTAATCATCAATCGTGGTCCGAATCGCGCCTTTTTATTGCCATTTTACTAGTTTCCCGGCGCACAAAAGGTATATAATATCGTCTGGGTTATAATTCATGTCATTCTTTCCACACCCGAGGCTAAAACGGCGCAATAGTTTAGTCTTTATACAATCTTAGTTTTATTTAAAGTAGTCTAAGCATTGCTATTATTTTTCTTTAACCAAACAATTATTTATGTTATTATCATATAATTGAAAAATAATTAATATAGTAATATACTAATATTACATTACAAATATCCCCACCGGTTAGTAAATGCCCATTATTTCAGAAATGCTTAGTCTTGTAAGTTATTTTATGAATATAACAAAGTTTAAAGGTTACATTTTAGCAAAATATCATTTGCAGGCGGTATCATCGCCCAGCAGTCATACGTGCATTGTTATAATACAAATTCTATCAGTACTTCCAGGTTCTAAATTTATTTGAGAAAAAATATCCCATAACACTGACAATATGTAGCCCAGAAGAAGAAAACATAAAGCAGGACTTGATATAATAAATGCGGCGTACAAAAAGTTGTTTTTAATTAATTATCAACCCAAAGTTTTGCAACACGGCTTCAGGTCTCGTTAGTTTTGACTTTGTTTTTGAGGTACATGTACATTGCCGCCACACAGTTCTTTACATTTTAGCGACGTCGAGCTGTTTTGCTGGAGGGAAGCCCAAAACAAATGTCTGGGTAGAACCACTGGTGCACGCTGGAAGACCTTCCTACCTTAGGTCCTTCGCCCTGACCAGTAATCCATGCGATGAGAGGTGAGCAGTTAACTGATCTATAAGTCGGCGACTCTCTCATTATGCCACGCCTAAATGTAAGGCTAATTTTAGAAGGCCCTACGCCGTTATTCGGAAGTGGAAAGTTAATAATTGTCAATCAAAGTGAAAAGCACACCAGCGCTCTCCAACGGTCATCCATCATCCACCAGCCACAGCAACCGTTGTTGAATCACACAATCACTTCGCTAAAGAGTTAACCTAGCAGCGATGTTGGTTTTTTAGTCCATATATGAGAGAGAGAGAGAGAGAGAGGGAGAGAGAGAGGGTGGGGAGAGAGAAAGAGAGAGAGGGGGGAGAGAGAGAGGGGAGGGAGAGAGAGAAAGAGAGAAGGAGGTAGGGAGAGAGAGAGTGGGGAGAGAGAGGGAGAGAGAGGGAGAGAGAGAGAGAGAGAGAGGGAGGGAGAGAGAGAGAGAGAGAGAAGAGAGAGAGAGAGAGAGAGAGACAGGGGGAGGGACGGGAGTTCTACAAGGATCCTCACGATCACCAGCCGTACACACTCACATTAGCATGATGTCTGAAAGCTCGAAAGTAACAGCATGAATATATCGGTATTCTCGGTACTTGCTTCTGTCTTTATACAGCTTGTGCACAAAGCTGTTTTGTTCCGAATGGTTGTCAAGTGAAAACAATGCCGTCAAAAAGTATATATATGGCTTTTTTAACAAATCAACACTGAACAAGTTTAAAGCTCAAATCAGCTTCAGTACACTAATCGGTGAAGTAAAGTCGGCATGGTTACTTAAAATAGATAGTTTCTATGTGATGTCATAGACACTGATAAGGCAGAAGGTAATACAGGCCGAAATCTGGAAATATATGCTGAATTAAACTCACCCCTGTCTTGTTGTTTTTTCAGTCTATTTTACCGAATTTTAAATCAAATTTAACAGGTTTTATGAAGTATTTAAATATCAAAAATTTATTTTGATAATTTAAAAGTTAAAAAAAATACAACCAAAAATATAGATACACCGTTCATTTTGTTTAAGGATGAGCCAATAGTTTTATTTATATTTATGGATTATTTCAATTTTTCAATTGCATTTATCAATTTTTTTTAAAAAAATATTGTATTTTAAAAATATGAATTTTAAGAGCTTTACAAGGGTGTATATCTTTGAAATTTTAGACCACAAATGAAGAAATTACAATACAATTTACGCTTCTATACAATTAATCCAGGGGCGTGCCTGCCGTTACGCACTTACGCACATGCGTACAGTGGCTTCCAGAAATTGAAAAAATAAAAACGCCAAAAAGCGAATAAAACTCGTCGCCTAACCCGGGTTAGGCACTACCTGTAAGATCTAGTGGTTTTCATCTTCATAATTACAAATGTCTTACTTACACCCATCTTTTTCTTGTTTGACTATATACATTTATAGTCTTAATTTTACTACTATTACTTGTTTTCAGGAAAAAATGTTTTGTATACATTATGAAGCGTTATAAAGACACCTGAAAAAGTATGACATATTTTCTATTTCAAATGATAGTTATTGGCAATTTTTTATGTTTAAAAAGCCCCAGAATGCACCTACGGCGTTATGTAGTAAAAAATTTTTCCGGGGGAGCATGCCGTAACCCCCTAGCAGGAGTGCGTATACACAAAGGTCGTCTAGGCAGCCCCTGTAATCTTAAAATCTATTGAAGTTGCCTTCAAGGATGGCTGCGAAGATAAAGGATCTTCACTGATGTGGAAACTATCTAAAGCAGGTTTGCTTTGAAGACCTATAGACATCTTCCGACCTTTATATTTTGAATTGTGGTACACAGATCTCGGCAAAAAAATGAAATCGCTTAATATGGCACGCCCTCAGGCAGCATCGTTCATATTATCTTAATTTAGAAAGCACGAAGCATTGAGTGACACTTCATGACCTTGGCTACTCGCGATCAGTCGTCATGCCTGGGAAGAAGAAGTGCGTGTATAGAAACAAATATGTATGTGAAAAGAGACTTGACGCGTTAATTGTGTACATGCAAGCTTCAAATGTTAACATTTAAGGGTTATAAAGTGAAGTGCAAAATGTGAAGATCGTGTAAAGGTGACGTCTTTAAAAACGTCTTTTAAAATGGTGTATTTGGTTTTCGTGTGTTTGAGTTATTGTTTAAATAAAATTTTCTTACGTCAAAGGATCTGGTTTTGAATTTTTATTACAAAATACTACTTTTTATGAATTTTCTCATTATAAAGCGGAAAGATATGTAAAAACTGTTAAACGTAATTGTTTAGTGTGTATATACAGTACATATATGGCTGCTCACAGACTCAACATGCAAGCATGTGACATTTACACAGCATCCTAACTGTCCCCTAGTACTGCTTCGTCTGTCAGTTAAATTTAGAACAATAGCTGGCACGAAATTTTCATATGGCCTAATATTGTCAACAACCTTCGGTATCAAGGGAGAATACACATACACGATTATTTAAAACTGTGTGTACGAGTGGTCGTTCTTATCTAAATATTAAAATAAAAATGGTAGCGATTATATAAAATTAGTTATCGTGTATCAATGTTGCGTTCTATGAAACAATTCTTGTTGTGTAAAGATACACGTATTAGACGAAATATTGACCTTTATTAAGTATCTATCAAGATACACACCTTTAGTTAGAGTTTATTGGCAATCAATTGTCTCGCTTTTGAAAATTACTGGCATGGGCTGCTTAACACAAAATATGTTATTATTGATTGTTTATCTATTAATATGAGCATGTATCTTTATAAAAAGTTTTACTTAAATAGTAGATCTACTGCAAAGTACTGCTCGAACATATATTTTATACTACAACGTAACTGCTTTTGGAATGTCACCTAATGACTCAGATTATCAGAAGTGCCTCATTAAATCACAGACAATATTGCTCAATTATTAGTAATTTGGTCACACAGTACAAAACATGCCATTTTAAAGTTTCGCATGGAATGTATATTGAGGGAATCAAATTCATAAGATTATGAAGCGACCAATGAAATATCATTACTAGAAACGGCTCAAAGTGAACAAAATATCCCACGGCCGATAAATGGAGAGTAACGGAATGGATCGGTTGTGGGTGTCCGACAATGAGATAATATAGGAGGTTTTTTCAGACTATAGATTTTGATCCATAATATAGGAAAAATAAAGTAATATAGGAATCAGTTGACAGCCTGCAGTTCTTTTCAAGGAAGGAATACAATTAATGATTATTTAGATATGTATTTCTAAAAAAAATTATTAAATAAATTTTAAAATTAATTAAATGATTCATTCAGACTCTTTATCTTCTACAAAGACAGTATTATTCTCTTTTAAATAAGAGAAATCGTTTAGACAAGATTTTCTTCATACACCATAAGGGACATGTCTTAATAAGCGGTTAGCCTTGTTTGCTACAACTGGTGTAATGTTGTTTAGTCATAAACTTGATGACAACTATATACGTGTCTTTTTTAAATTCTTTTATAAAATATCTTGTCTCAAATTAATAACAGGTTGCTTTATAATATGTATGTTTGTCATAATCTTGATGAAAAAATATATTCATGTCATATATTTTAATCGTGTGATGAAAGGCATTGTCTCAAATTAAAAGTGACATGACGTATATGTTCAATTGGATCATAGAGGGTACATTATATTTATTTTTATCCCACCATCTCTGTAAATATCGGTTAATATAACCCGTGTGACAAAGATGAGCTTTATCAACCGATATTCGCGCACCTGCTTTGAGCCGGACTACTTTTTTGACGAAACGCTCAGGAGTGTTTACGAGAACGAAACTCATTTATCACGTAATTATGCTTGTGGTCACCCTAAAAATGTCCATAATATAAATATTGGTTAAACAGAGCAAAAGAGGCTATAAAAAAGGATGAGAGCGGTTTCTCTGTCCTGCAGGATTGAAAACTTAAGTGGCAGCGTCTTAACCTACTGAGCTAACCGAACAGTTCCTCGCATCCTTCCGAAGTTTTATTTAACGATGATATAGAAAATTTAAAAACAAAAAAAAATCTTTCAGAAAAATGAAACAACATGTATTACAGGAACATGATTAAAATTCTTTAGAAATGGTAATAAAATCAATAAAAGTACGAATTTGTAGTCTGCAAGAATAAAAACAACTGTCGGAATGTCAGATCATGCGAGTCCCCGTTGTTTTGATGTTATTTAGTGTGATTTGAAAGAATGTGATAAAGAATCGTGTAAAAACCTAAGCAGTGTTGAAAAGATGAGCTACGAGGATTTAATCCGAACATTTTTGAGAAGGAAATTGATCTTGAATCTGTGGTGACTGTCTCAGATTGCAATCATCTGCCTAATCATAGGACAGACCCTAATGATCAAATGTCGTTACATGATGAACATTCAAATGGTTTAGATAGAGCTCGATCTTTAGTCGAACCAAATACAGCTGACTGCACAGATCTGGACAAATGTGTTAATAAATCACAGTTTCTAGACGTAAACATGAACACCAACCCACCACCTCCAATTCCAACATTTCTCCAAATTTCGCAAGTCACCCTGTCAAAAACACAACTATCTTCGAAATTTTAAAGCGCTATATTCAATGTTCATAATTTCAATGTCATCAAAAATTAGAATCCATGAGCTACTGTTTACATCCACAAACACACACAAACCTCGAATGTACTTCGCGTTTCTTAATGCCAAGTGCGTAGCAACTTTAATGTTACACGGCCTTGACATTACACACTACATGTAAAACTTTACACGAGAGTGTGATTTTTGTTTTTCTTTTTTTCTAACCATTATTTTTAGTTATCGTAATCAATAAAATTACAACCTTATGTATAGCGCAAATAAAATAAAAGAAATAACATGTTTATTGTCTTATTTTTTATTGTAAAATAAAACTATTTCTTATAGCCGAATTACTCTATTGCTCGCGCATGAATTTCGTGTATTGCATTGGAATGCCAGATCATGTAAGGGAGGAGCAGTAGCGGTAAATTTAAATGTTTCCCTTTGAAAAGCTGTTGATGGTGGGATAAAAAGAATACTAGGTTAGTGTTGATATAGATAAATGTTATCATGCTCGGCCCGAAAATAAGAAAGCACTTGGCAAGCCTCGTGCTTTCTGATTTTCTTAGCCTCGCATGATAACATTTATCTATATCAACACTAACTTGGTATTCTCTATATATTCAATTTTTACATGTATGATGTCACGTGGAATAAGTTTTCGGAAATTTAATTAACATAAGCAACAAAAAAAGTTTTCATTTTTATACATTTCCAGTAACGGTAGTTCCGGAACTTTCGTAAAAATGGCAGAAGAGTTCCGCGTATTCTCTCTTGAGAAACTCTGCAAGCATTCGGCAGTCATCGTTAAGATTCGAAGAGAGCGGTACTGACAAAAAAAAGTTGATGATTCGAATGTGCATGCCACAATTGCAAACAGTGATCGCATTGACAAATGTAAATATTTTAACCATCTGATTAAAACAGGTCATAAAGCAAAGTGAAACAAGCTAATAAAAACTGACGCAGCTTTCAATTTACCATAGGTCTTTATTTCAAAATAAAATAACCAGTGTTGTAAAGATAAGTTAGAGTAACATTTACATGTATTTTATGGATTTGTACATGCTTGGTAAGTAAAATCATTACTACAAAGACCTAGGTCCATATTCACCAACCATTCTTAAGTAAGAACTGCTCAAGGCATGGATTTCAATACACAATATCTTCATTATGTATTTAGTAATATGTTTTTATTTTTTTGCATTTTACTTTAACCTTGCTATTTGCAGCTCAAAATCACAATAATTTTATACATAAGTATCTTTATTGGTATTAAGATTGTGACTTTGACCTGAAGTCATGACTTAGGTTTAAGAAAAGTTGGTGAATATGAAACATATACATTATAAAATAGCAGCAGAGTTATAAAGCAGCATTCGAGTTGACATATTATAATTTTGTTACTATAAAGTTTTACGTAAATTAAATTATATATTTCTTTTTTATCTTCGCCGAAACATAATAATTTTTATCATTGAATACATAACTACCAAAATACTTACAAAAGTTTAATCTGTTCATAAACATTAACACAAGTAAAAATGTGTGTATATATCATTTAAAAAAGGCTCATAATAAAATTGTTTTATATGCCAAATAATAACACAGTATCAAAAGAAAGCGCTACTCTAACACACACATATATGTATATATACATTGTATAGATCGGTTAATTGTTTATCGTTTGCAATCATTACTCCTAGCTAGTACAGATTTTAAAGGTGGTATCCGACAGTCTACATAAATCAAATATAATTTACCAACCAACCCCCTACTTAGCTGACTTTATTTCTGCACAACTTTATCTAATCAAAGGAATCCTACCTTATCATATTTCTGCACAACTTAATCTAATCAAAGGAATCCTACCTTATCATATTTCTGCACAACTTTATCTAATCAAAGGAATCCTACCTTATCATATTTCTGCACAACTTTATCTAATCAAAGGAATCCTACCTTATCACTTTATCTGTAAGACACTACACGGCGTGCGAAATGTGTCTGAATCGTCATAATTTCCAAATCTAAAATCTCCATTGGTGTTTCTGTTACCAATAAATACCAACGTCACTACGGAATATCCGTATGATGATGACCGTGATTTTATAAAGTAAATGGTCACGTGGATTTTTTTTAGTTTTAAAATAGCTAAATGTGCAGCGTTGCTCACATAGGAAATACGTGTTTGTAAGGAAGGACGGAGTGGTTAGCATTGCAAATATATGTAAGACAATCATAAAAAAAACGCGAATTCTTTTCATGTAATAATTAACTTCTATTAGTGTTTGAGAATAAAAATCTTATCTTAATTAAGGATACCATCTTTAAAGTCATTGGCAATATGTTAACGCCATGTCACAGACAGTGCTTAAAGCTTTTTTTATCGACTTAAAAAAGAAAAAAAAAGCCAAACACTAATGTCTGTTCTGTGTATGACATTTATATTTCTAGCCGAGCTGGCAAGAACAGGAAGCAAGCGAAAGAAAAAGTGAAAAACAAGAAAAATATCACCTTTGTGGACAAATAATCTCGTAATTTTGTTAATGCTAAAAGTATGTTTCTTTTGTGACTCAGACGGGAAATTAAAAAAAAAAGATTACCTAATAACCAACGGTCTACTGTACCATGTAGTTGGTGCATATAGCAGTGGGGGGGGGGGGTGTTATGTTATCTGTCAACTATAAAAGTATTGCCGAATGCCGATTGGTCTAAAAAGGATAAATGCTGCTAAAAAGTACAAGTGCAACGGAAAGCGCGACCATGGGTGTGGCTTGGTCCAAATAAAGAATACCGTATTGAAGAGGGCATCACACCCCATTGCGAGAAAAATGAATTTTAAGGCCTATTATGTTTGGAAAAAATGTTAACAGGTGCCCAAAGTGAATAAATAATGGTACAGAAGCATACTTAGAAAGTGGCTGCAATCATGAAAGTGTGCCAAACACTGACATGAATAACACTCTACATATGACTAATTATGGCACTTAATTGAGATTTTAATTCATTTTTAAGACAAATCTTACGAGAACGGAACAGAATAGAATAGATCGTCCAGTTAAACAAAGCACGAACCACCGAATAGTGCATACAATTGTTTGAAACACAAACATAGGAACCAATACGTACATGCTCCACTTTCGGGGATGAGTTTAAGCGAAAGAAAATGTGGAACTAAAAAAATGACTAGAGCCATGTCATGGATCTAAATTTTTGTTCATTTAGGATGTAAACACATTCTTAATGATGTTAAAAATTAAAAAAGAGAAGGTGGAGAGAAAGCGTATGAATTAAGTCAACCATAAAACGGTTGAAGCATGCTATAATTAACCTAATTGAGAAGAGGAATGTAACCCACATGCGTATTATATTACTAATATACCTATAATACCACCACAATACAGTTTAAAGCTAAATAATTAAAGCTTATCAGAATATGAGTCAAATATCTAACCTAAAGGCTGGTTAACAATATTTAATAAGGCCAGTTTCATCTACAAAGTAATTGGACAAGCATATTGGTCCATATATAGTCTTTACGCATCGCTACATACCTGGCATAAAAGACACAAAATCCTCGTCGTGTGCTTAACGGTCATACTTATGTTTTGATATATATAAAATAATACGGAAACTCATTTAATTTGTTTATGGTTTACACGTTTTAAACGTGCGATAAGGTATATTGCATTTTATAGTCGTGTTTTTTAAAGACATATCTTGTTATTAATACACACATTACAGTTTCTTCTCAACTACTTCACAGATTGAGTACGTATGATAACGTAAGCCGTTTGACGACATGTTGACACAACGTCGCATGTTTTCCTTTCTCCATATAACTGGGCATGCGCGTTGAATGGACCTCCGGCTTAATACCTTTGGTAAGTCGTCGTGAAGACAACAACTCTGAGAATAATAATGAGGGCGATGCAAATGGCGCCGACGACTATGCTGGCAATCATCAGGTTTCGGGCGTTTGTAGAAGCGCTCTGAGCTTCAGCCATATTCCCCTCAGCAACCAGTGTGTTCGTCTGCGAGCAAGGAAGACAAAAGGAAATATTAAGCAATGTTGCGTGATCGTGTCGTTCAATGAGTAATTGGGGCGGGTGAAAATCCTGACAAAAATATGTGTTCAGAAAATATCTGGATGTAAAATATAAGGATGTAGTTTTGAAGGAATCAATGAACATTGAGATTGAAATCCTAACTGAGATAATATTATTTTGGGGTTTTAGGGCGAACTGAAAATTGGTAGATCCTACGGCGCCGATGTGAGATAATTGAATTGCCAGAATGTTTTTCTATATTTTCTTACATATGCCCCAACACAAACATGGCTATGACCTTTATGCAAAATATATTTATTAGTGCTGTGGATCGATTGAGAACAAGTAGCTTGCAGGTTTTGCATAATGTTAACAACATTTAAGGGAGATCATACGAACGGATATGAAACATTTGAAAGCACTGAAAATTGGTATGCGTGGCACCAGGCACCCCTGCTGGTTACTTTATGGGTCTTACCAGCGGGAAACGGTTTAGAATTCCATTAGTTTTTGTTTTTTGTTAGGTTTATCGTTCTACCAACAGTATATTAGTTATCTGGAGGTGATATCCACTTGCAACAGATAAAGTGCTGCCTTCACTTTGTATAATATGCAGTGAACACGTGACATGATACATGTACCACACACGGTCACATTATTCTGACTTCGGGCCGACCAGTGGGACTACCCATTTATTTGCCTGAGGTTAACAAGGGATATATGCCTTTCATTTAAAGACTTTGATATGTCGCGGACCGGCTTCGAACCCGGGGCCTCCCGTACCTGGAGCCGAAGCTCCATCGACTGCGCTACTTAGTCCAATTAATTCCAGTAATCTTAGTGGTCAGACGGGTAAGTGGGGATTTGAATCTTCAGTTAACACCTGCTGACCATTACATTACAGCAATTCACGTGCATTATGTTTGACACCGTAATTGACAGTACAGTTACAAATTGGTTTATGTTTTTCTTTACTGAGCGCGTTAATCATAGTCTTACCTGACGTTGGTAAAGCCGACTATTGACAATACCTTCCAGATATAGTACTGGATGATGATGTGAGGATCAGGTAATTGTTAGTGGATAATAATGTGCATTAAACTGATAGAACAAAGTAACGTGTACACCTAAATACATGCCAACTAAATACGTTTAAACAGGTATATGCCGAATGAACTTGCGTACATAATCATTTGAACACTAATGACCTTTTCTACTATCCCCAGGGTGTATGTGGCGAGCCTTCGACTCACAAACCCCTAACCATGTGGGTTCGAGTTCTGTAAATGGCAAGAACGTCTGTTTGGTAGGCTTTCCACATGGCCATGTAAGTGAACCCCGACTTTTATGTTTTTCACGCAACCATAGTCGGGTAAATAATTATTTCCGGAGTAGGGCAATTGCAAACGCGGTTAGTGGAAGTCTGAAGCCGTTTTCATTTTGCCAGGAAATATAACGGAGAAAGTTTAAAACGTGCTCATGTTCCCATTGGGATGGATTGTGTCGGTGCGTTGCAACCACAAGCCAAAACTAAACGATGGCTGATAATGAAATATGTCTCAACAGGACTCCACGGCCACATTCTACCCCAAAAAAGAGAGCCTCTCTTAATAAGGTGTTTTGTTGTTTTAAAAGGGAGACTAAACCAACTGCAGGTGTTATTTTCATGGTTACAACTTAGATTTAACCACGAAATATGATTTGCCATTATTTTTATTTAATTAGTCCTTGTGAACTTCCCTTATTACCCCAAAAACAATAGGAGCTTGAACGCCATAGAACTTTTTGTGTTTTGTATTTAATTCGTTTGCTTTGTAAGAATTACACAGAAAGCCGACCATCTGACAATGCGTGTCTCTAACAAAATGCAGTACAATGCAATGTTTCAGGACTTGATTATTAAATTGTTACATTATTTAGCGCTTAAGCGTGTCGCCAATAAGCACGACTGGGGTTTCAGTAAATAAAGATGTCTATGTTACAGCCTTCAGCTGTTAAGATTATATGCGTGAAATTAAAAGATCACATGAATGAGTCTTACGCCTTTGTTGGTTTAGAGATAGCAAATAAACTATGCTGCGTAAGTAGAGATAGGCACTAATTCTTTGTGATATTGTATAAGATTGTATGATACACATTTCAGACACGTCTAAGGCACCAATAAATAGCATTTAGCAGGACCTGTTCAGGCGACACGTGTTATTGGTCGTTGGAGAAAAGAATTATTGGTCCAAAGCGTCGGATAACACCTTAAATGTCCGTTACATTACTATTCGAGAAAGGACATTTCTCCTGTACCGGACCTGGTAGCGCAATCGGTAGAGCGTCGGCTCCAGGTACGGGAGGCCCCGGGTTCGATCCCGGGCCGCGACATACCAAAGTCGTTAAAAATGGTAGTGGTATAGCTCCCTTGCTAACGCTCAAGCAAATATAAGGGTAGTTCCACGACTGGTTGGCCCGGTGTAAGGATAATGTGACTGTGTGTGGTATCCTGCCATGTGTTCACGGCATGCTATACACAGTAAAGGCAGCACTATATCTGCTTCACGTGGACACCGTCTCCAGATAACTGAAATACTGTTGGTGGGACGATAAACCCAGTAAACAAATAAACAAACATCATTTCTCCTGACATATAATGTCTACACGACAGCCGCTGTCATTGCCTCAATAAAGTGACAACTTTCTATCTCTAACCATTGAAACTTTGCCCATCTTCATAGTTAATAAAAGTTAGCATAAAACGGAAAATGAACTTACCCTGCACGCGTAGTAGATGGCGCAAAGACCGACAGGCCAGAAGCAGCA
Source organism: Sinonovacula constricta (assembly GCA_007844125.1). NCBI lineage: Eukaryota > Metazoa > Mollusca > Bivalvia > Cardiida > Solecurtidae > Sinonovacula > Sinonovacula constricta. The sequence continues at coordinate 11,266,534 of CM017558.1, read as the reverse complement.
CAGGCAGGCAAAAATGGAGGGAATCAGATAGTCCGGGGGCCTGCTCTGACCAATAATTACTGCTTGTCCCATGGGTTGTGACATCACCTGAAGACAAAAAAGAGCAATAACAAACCCTAAAACAATAACAGTATCATGTATGTTAATTAATAACAATAAGTAAATTAATTAATTATATCCTCTGTGAACATAGTACATTAAGAGATTTGGCTAAGACTTTAAGGTCCAAAATCAATAAAAGCTTGGCGTCCCTATAGTTTTCTTGATAATGTTGATGCAGTGTATTTTAAAAACTAACAAACAGTAAGTGTCCACCTACCACCGTTTGTTGTTGCTGTCCATATTGTCCTTGTGGATAGCCTGGTTGTGGTGGGTAGGCGCCGGGTTGTGGTGGGTAGCCGCCGGGTTGTGGTGGGTAGCCGCCGGTTTGCTGTGGGTAGCCGCCATGCTGCGGAGGAGCACCTTGGGGCGGGTATCCGGGCTGGTAAGGCGGAGGCTGTTCGAAACCTGAAAGATAGGTAATTATCGATAAGGAAACATGCCGATTGTCGATAGAACCTCAAAGAGAATGTGTGTTGTAAATATGTAACAGAAACAAAGAACAAGTCTGTTGTCGACAAAAACAGATTTGACAAAGGTAGTCAGTCGGTCGGCACCAAAAAGATGGCCGGGACATAGATTAGACAAAGTCAACCAATCTCGCGTCCCCAAAAGGATGGCCGGGGACACAGATTTGACATAGATAGTCAGTCGGTCGTCACCAAAAAGTAGGCCGGTGACAAAGATTTGACATAGATAGTCAGTCGGTCGTCACCAAAAAGTAGGCCGGTGACAAAGATTTGACATAGATAGTCAGTCTGTCGTCACCAAAAGGATGGCCGGTGACAAAGATTTGACATAGATAGTCAGTCTGTCGTCACCAAAAAGTAGGCCGGTGACAAAGATTTGACATAGATAGTCAGTCGGTCGTCACCAAAAAAGTAGGCCGGTGACAAAGATTTGACATAGATAGTCAGTCGGTCGGCACCAAAAAAGATGGCCGGGGACATAGATTTGATAAAGATAGTCAGTCGGTCGGCACCAAAAAGTAGGCCGGGGACAAAGATTTGACATAGATAGTCAGTCTGTCGTCACCAAAAAGTAGGCCGGTGACAAAGATTTGACATAGATAGTCAGTCGGTCGTCACCAAAAAAGTAGGCCGGTGACAAAGATTTGACATAGATAGTCAGTCGGTCGGCACCAAAAAGATGGCCGGGGACATAGATTTGATAAAGATAGTCAGTCGGTCGGCACCAAAAAGTAGGCCGGTGACAAAGATTTGACATAGATAGTCAGTCGGTCGGCACCAAAAAGATGGGCGGGGACATAGATTTGATAAAGATAGTCAGTCGGTCGGCACCAAAAAAGATGGCCGGTGTCATTGATTGTACAAAGACAACAACCAAAAATAAGACTGTCGGTGACGTAGGTTTGACAGCAACCTGTCGTTAAGAAAAAAGGTAGATTAAAGGTCAAGATTGACAGACAGACAGTCTCTTATACAGTGTTTTTTTTGTAGTACATCGTACATGGGAGCGACCAATTAGCATTATAGCGGCGTTAAACAATTCTGGTGAAAGAAACCCTAAGACAAATGTCTAGGTAGAACCACCGGCGCACCGAATCTCAGCGAAAGACTTTTCCACATTAAGTCCCTCGCCGTGAATGGGACTCGAACCCACGCGGTAAGAGTCCAAAAAGTAAGAGGAGCTACAATTCGGCGACTACCACAGGCGCCCCAACAATGGCGTTTCTACTCAAACTTTCTTATTTTAAACACAAAATATGTTTAAAAGCTTTACTTGGAGCTTTGTCAAACTACTCCGGACTTCTTCAGCAGACTGGCTCTTTAGTTACTCCTGGCTTACAACACTCAGACTAAACCAGCCAGTCAGCTGATGAAGTCCAATGTTGTTGTTGTCGAAAGTTCCAGATAAAGCTTTCCAACGTATACTGTGTGTGAAACAACAACAACAAAAAAATTATGAACACTAATGAGTAACACAATAGTCTGACGCTCACAGTTTATAAATAGTTTTCCAGTATATCGTTTACAAAGACATTCATACTCCAGTCTGTAATTGACAAAGATACGCCAACCTACCGATGACACAGTTTTGACTGATGCCCGGGTATTACATGGGAATTATACGATTGTTTTCTGATGTAATACAAAAACAAACAACATTTTATATCCTCTCCATCGTCGGATACCCAAACTCGACTATTCCGTTTCACTACATTCGTCGACCGTGGGTTTATTGGTAAATTTTCTGTCGTCTTATCGAACTGAATAGAACACGAATTGGCCAATCATGATATTGTTTACAAAATCTATACTCCTCAACGTGGAGACTAGAAGTATAACCATGGCTGCGCCATTTTGACAAGTCTGTCAAAACAATTAAAGAACGAGCGGTATCAATGGACTGAAATCTTCATCGGATTATGAAGCGACCAATGAAGAATCATTACCAGAAACGGCGAAAAGTGAACTAAATACCCCACGGGCGATGAATGGAGAGTAACGGAATGGATCAGTCGTGGGTGCCCTACGATGTATCCACTCAGACAACCGCCACTATTTCTTACGGAAAGCAACGAAAACTACGGATAAGATTCTGTGTTCGTACTTACTAAATACTTCAGATATATTACCAAATTGTGTAAGAAAGTCACTAACAGATATAAATATTGTAATAAGAGTCTGCACGCAGCAGCCGATCTTGTGGTAGATACACCTAAACAAGTTGATGTGACCTGTTGTTTTTTTAGGCTGTCCGTTATATGACCAGCATGCTTTGCCCCCTTTTAAAGGACAAATCTCGAAAATAACACACTCTAAAAGTTCATTTTTGACAAATCTATCAATAAACACGATAACGATCTATGCTAAAACAGATATCGATGTGATAACGGACTAACCGGATGACGACATCACGTGTTCTCACAAGTTAGTTGTTTCGTGGTTTCCTTAGTTATAAAAATAGCCATGTAGCGTAGCTCAGATAGGAAATACATTTTTGCAATGACGAGTGAGAATTTACGCTTTACTGTTCCCATAGACCAGGGCATCAACAAACAGCATTTTGCAGGACCATTTCATGTAACGATTTATTAGGAAATTTGAGAAAAATATTTGGTCTAAACTGTCGGATACCAACTTCAAAAACTGTTTTCACGTAACGTTTCTCAAACAGTTTTAACTCTTAATTAACTATTTCAATTTGTTTGCGGTTGAAATTCACAGCAGCTATTTTATATTGAAATGGGTAAGGACAAACATACCTGTCTTGAAAGCTAGACCCTCCCCCCCCCCCCCCCCCCCGATTATAAACAGATCCGGGTTTTTTTTCTATAGTGTGCGAGTTAAACAAAACTACGTTTAACATAAATGCGCTGTCAGAAACTAAAGAATGGTTCGATGCAGATTGCATAAGAGCGCAGGGGGTGTTTTATAAAGCACTTGGGTCTTTTAAATTATTTAGTAATTATCAGAGTAGACAGCAATGTGCAGGGGGTGTTTTATAAAGCACTTAGGTCTTTTAAATTATTTAGTAATTATCAGAGTAGACAGCAATTGTATGAGACAAAAGATCGGTATAAAAAGTTGATTCGGTGTAAAAAAAAATAGCTATAACAAAAAGATAATTATGGGCAATTGAGAACCTCAAAAACAAGAGACCAAGGGATTTTTGGAAGAATTTTAAGAAGAGTAGAACAAGTGTAGATGAAAATATAACAGTTGATGTATTCTTTGATTATTTTGCTCACTTAGAAAGAGGCATTTTGCAAAGAACTAATGTTGAGGCTGAACATTTTTGTAGCGCATATAATTTCGATAACTATAACAGGGTTCGTACAGACTTGCTGACCTAAAATTCCATGACTTTTCCATGACTTTTCCATGATAAATTTCAATATTCCATGATATCAAATATCATCTGTTTAACAACACCAGTGCTCAATATCGTAAAGAAAAAACATATAACAATGATTTCATCCATTTATTTAATAAAATGCATTTAAATGAATGTTGTTGTTTTTTTAATTATTACTTAAATGCACTTTTAATTTTATCGTCAATTTTTTCTATTTCCATCGTTTTGTCTTTGGCTGTCCTCCTTAAAGAGTTTGCTTGGGTAACAAATGAGACTTTTCCAGTCATCTCTGCCTTGTCACTTAGTTTTTCACTAGCATTCATCAGATCTTTTACTTCCTCTTCCAGCTTTAGTTTTTTCTTCTTCAAGACTGTCACTTCATCATGCACTTTCTTTCTTTTTTCTAGTTCAGCTTTGGATTTTTTTGCCTCTCTTTTTTGCTGTAAATACATTTCATACTTGTGCCTGGATGCCTTACAAGACTGCAGTAACTCTTTACTTCAGTCAACATTTTGAATGTGGGACTTTAGTACACTTTCGCCCATATTTGAGTGTTCGATCACTTTGTCACAAGAACTGCACAACGCCTTTCTATAATCTCCTTTAAAAGGTCTTAACCAGTCTTCATAGGCCGCCTGCATCTCCCAGTTATGATTGTATCTACACATTCCTTTCATATGACTCATTTTTACGGTATTTTGCACACGAAAAATAACCAAGGTCGCGAAAACGGAAGTAACTGAACCGGTGTCGTAGCAATTTCTACCCGTGAAAAAAATACTGCATACACAGGTGTTACACTACTAATTCCCAAATTCGAACGCCATTGTCGTATAACGTACCCGTTTAAAGTTAAATAGTTATTTTTTTATTTTAAGCGAGTAATACTCGGCAAATAAAATAATTCAAGGATATTTATTAGGAATTCCATGATTATATTGAGAAATTCCATGATAATTCCCTGATAATTTTCCAAATTTCAGAATTCCCTGAGTTTTCCATGATTTCTTAAAAAAACCCGATTTTCCATGACTTTTCCAGGTCTGTACGAACCCTGTATAACGATGAAATGGATTCCCTGTTATATTCAGTAAATGCAGAAAAGAAATTTTAAAGGAATAAAGTATGTGACATTGACTGTATTTTAAACGGGTATTTTATAAACTTATTGAGTCTATAGATATACTTTGTCAATACATATGTGACATTTTTAATATGATTTTGAATTCAGGTCATTTTCCCAACAGATGGCGAGATGGCATTTTAACGCCACGACATAAAAAGGGAGATAAGCGAGATGTGAATGATTACCGTGGGGTTAACCCTGTTAAGATGCTTATCAAAGTTGTTTACATCTTAGCTAAATAAAAGAATTGTACATTTTTGCATTAATAATAATAATAAGTTACCCGATAATCAGTTTGGATTTAGGAAGGGTTATTCAACAGTTGATGCTTTTTTTGTCTTACATTTTTTGGTTAATATTTTTCGTAATAGAAACAAAAGGTTTCATGAGAAAATCTTATGATGGTTTTTATAGTAATGGGCTGTTGTTTAAACTTTAAGGCTTAGGTGTAGACGGTAGAATTATAAGAATATATATATATG
>CM017558.1:11113505-11258505 GCA_007844125.1 Sinonovacula constricta | reverse complement strand
CTTATACAACTTAAATGAAGGCAAAGCATTGGCTGATAAAATAAGACCAGGAAGTCATGCATGTTTTGACTGCAATAACAGCCGGCCTTAACCTTAACAATAACTATAAATTTTGGCATTCGAATCATCATCGGCCCTTTCAGAAAGTAAAATAGCCGAATGTGATTTTGGCTGCCGAGAAGGGAAATACCCATGGATCTTAACAGATTATCATGTTTTAATTAAAATATGTATTCAAAAAAGCCCGATGTACACTCACTTTTGCGCCAGACATTTAACATATTTCAATCGTATTTCGTGAAAATTGTACATATATATTTTTTTTTACTTTTTGGCGTTGTATTTTTAAGTAATAAATATGTTTCAAACGTATCACGGTTTGTCATTAAGTGAACTTTTGCACTTTTACTGTATAAATCAAAGAAACGATTTTATTTTAGTACTTGCATAATATGTAAAAATCCCCGAAATGGAATGTTAAACAAATTGGCCAACCTTGTAAGGGTAATTGATCATTGAAAGACGCTAAACGTGTTCATTGTTCTGATAAAACGAGCTATAATTTAATTGCTCATATGCATGTAAAGAACAGAGGAAAATAAATCACCCCGTTAAGTCAATATGCCCATCTTATTTGAGTACAGGAAGGGCCAAAGGAAGATTTATAAGTGGATTTATAAGAGGTATACATGTATCATGGACTAGTGCAAGATGACAATGCGATAAACATTTAAAATACTGACTCTTGCCTCTTTTAGTTTCTAATAAGCGAGAAACTTCATAATTAAAGGTGGTATCCCATAGTTTGGACCCATTTCTTCTCACCAACAACCAAGTGAATAATAGTTGCCCGAATCGTTTCCGCGAAATGCTGCTTATTTACGCCCCACATCTATGTAAAAAGCGGAACATAAAACCCAACACAACATTACAAACACGTATTTCCTGTCGGAGCCACGCTACACATTTAGCTAAGAAGATCACGTGTTTACTAAATTTTGAGATCACGTCACGTCATCATTAGAGTAATCCACGCCGAATTCTGTATCTATCTTTAGCTGGAATTTCCACTGTAATTATTTATATATTGGAAAGCCTTTAAAGCGATTTATTTCACGATTTATATGTTAAACAATTCAAATAGAGTTCAAAATCGTCTTTTTAGCATTATTTATGAGTGCATGCGGATATTAAGTCGAAATTCACCAGTACAGGGTAAAAATGTTGTTACATACATTTGATATTAGCAAACAGTCGAAAACAACATTTAAATGCGTTATCTGACAGTTTGCCTTCAACAAACTCAATTAAACATGGTTTCGGAGAATTGGTTTTAGAAAAAAGTCAATTTTAAGTCTGTTTAATACTGTCTAAATTATAAGATAATAAAAATCGTGAAAAAAAAAGACGGCCCTCTTCCCATTCTTCCCTAAACTATAAATAGGCAGGATTGGGATTTCTTCTAAAAGCAGACATCGACGCCAGAGCGGATTTCCTGGATGATAATATATAAAGTGAACGGTCACGTGACCTTCCTAATTTAAAAATAGATTATATTGAAACGTGGCTCATATAGGAAACACCTATCTGTAATGAAGAGTGATGCGCTATGCTTTACTTTTCACATAGAGGTAGGACTTCAATAAACAACACTGGGCGAGACAACAATATATTTTTGATTGTATAAGGGAAAAACTATGGTCTAAACTGTCGAATGCCACCTTTAAAAGCGAAGAAGGAACTTGCGCAACAACTCGCTGCCCTTCGTTTCTAGTTCCATGAAAAACAACCAGCGTAGACACTGACCTTTTCATAGTGTTGGTTATCCTTAGATCTCAACCTCATCTGTACCCAGTCTCTCGCAAATGTGGACGAATACTAAATAATGAAGGTGTGTATGGTATCTTTTTTTAAATATAATTAAAATATAATTGTTATAGTCGATCGGGAGACAAAATCTTTCAATATTTATATCAATCCCACTCGACTGCCCACTAACTGGGTTAAACTAGTTTTGAGTATATTGAGCTATGTGCAGTAAACAATCTAGCTCAACAACTAATACCACATGGTCGGGATCGGATGCCGGGATCGGAAGCCGGAAACCCTGTTCAATATCTTAAACTCACAGTCACCGATAAACATACAGGCACATGCAAAGTACCCACTTTAGGCTTCTGCAAGAGTGTGTCTACACGGCACACATCAAGTACTATTATAGCCAAGTTAATGTGCATAAATGATAAATAAGACAAGGGTTTAATCTTCTAGATACAAACGGAAGATTTAATGAAACAATCAAAGATGCAGTCAAAACAGGTGTGGTATCTTCACACTTGGTTAAATTCATCTCTGCCTAAAATTCATTCTTTCCAGCCGTACATTTGCTGTAGCAAATTCTCCTACTATCCAACTATAGGCCATCTCTTCTGTCATCTGACTTTTCGGAAAATCACCGCTTGGGTTCGAGACCCGTTGAGGGAGGTCTTCTATCTGATCTGAGACTCTAGCTAGAAACATGTCTGTTGCCATGCTCAGTCAGACAGCAAGACGTATGTACAGTGACCCTATCTATGGTTTGGCACAGTAATAACTGTAATCACACTGTTGTTTTTGTTTGTTTCTAAAGTACGAAAGATGGGTAGCACACAATCTTCCATAATATTACTGAAGAATAAACGTGCTGTCTTTGTCATGTTCTAATACTGACATATCGGGAGAGTTGTTTATATTCAAATTAATTAAATCTTAGCTTGCTACATAAAAGAATGCTAAATTATGTTGGTGTTAATTGTGTTTGTGCGTGTTTTGGGGTTTTTATAATATATATGGTACTTTTCAAGGTCGGTATACTTATAAGAGACTAGGCAGCAAATTGCGTAGATCATGATCATACAGCTCCCGGCATGGCGCTGGTTGAACTGGATCAAAACTATTGTCCTTACAAAAAAATCGAACAGCAGGCTAAGCGTTTTTAAAGTATTCAATACCAAGCTTTAATCAACATCTGAAATCATTCTAAAACTGTAGACACACACCTTTAACATTTCGTAATTAGCTTGTAATGCGAGATAAAAATGGTGCGATAAATAAGCCTTTCACACAAAGCGCTAAAACAAACCTGAATATACACAACTTGCACATTAGATATGCAGCCCTTGCAAGGTTGAGAGCGTATGTGTGCCACTTGCTGCATGTAGTTGCGCGGAATGCGGTGCCGTGCAAGCCCAGTTTACTAACAGAGACTACTGCAATGTGCATGAATATGGTGCAGTAAGGTAAACAGCAAATGGGGAATTGGGGTTTACTCTTTAGCAACTTTTTTATGTCTCAGTTTGCAAAGAAACATGCGTTATAGGTGGTATCCGACAGTTGTTAATCATTTTTTCTCAAAAAACGACATAGGTCATTGTTACCTGAAAATGTCCTGCAAAATGCTGTTCATTGATACCCTAGACCTAGATCCATACTCATCGTTGCAAACAGGGGTTTCCTATCCGGACTAGTCCGCAGAGACAGTATTTTTTTTAACTAGAAAACCACGTGACCACTTACTTTTTAGTAACGTTATACTGTCTTCCGGAAACTTTACTGTTTTAAGCAGATCCATATCCCGCTGATTATAGGGTTGGAAGGTATGAACATTTGAGTTAAATTATAAGCGATAAGTACTGTCTAACAATATATTAAGTGTTCAAAATCGTCTTTATTATGACTAAAGTACGAATTTACGCAGATATTATACCCAAACCCAACACCACAGGGGTTAGATATTGCTACATATATTTGATATTGGCAAACTGCCGGTTACCACATTTAAATGTAGGTTCCGAAGAAGATAAACGTCTTAAGAATAAGAAACTGTCCACCGAAGCTGTTTGTTTATTGGGTTTATCGTCCCACTAACAGTATTGCAGTTATCTGGAGACGGTGTCCACTTGAAGCAGATATCGTGCTGCCTTCACTGTGTATAGCATGCCGTGAACACCTGGCATGATACCACACCCAGTCACATTATCCTGACACCGGGTCAACTAGTCGTGAAACTACCCTTATATTTGCTTGAGCGTTAGCAAGCGAGCTATACCACTACCATTTTTAACGACTTTGGTATGTCGCGGCCAGGGATCTAACCCGGGGTCTCCCGTTCCTGGAGCCGACGCTCTACCGATTGCGCTACCAGGTCCGGTCCACCGAAGCTGTGTCAAGATAGAATACCACAAATGATATTTTTAAATTTGAATAAAAGCAACATCAAAAACAAATACATAAAATAATACACATTGACGGAGCCTGCTCAGAGTGAGTTTTAAGTTTTAGATACTCGATGTAGCTGCTATCTACATCGCATATTAACATCAACTAGTTAAACTAAAGGGTCGGATCGACACAGTTTCGATGTATGTGTGTGCGTGCGTGTGTGCGTTAGTTCGTGCGTGCGTTTCACAACTCTACTGTTTTTACCTGGTTGGTGGGGGTGGGGGTGGTGTGTGTGTGTGTGTGGGGGGGGGGGGGGGCGTGTATGAATCAAAATCCATTCAACTTTATCGCAATAAATACTGGAAACACAGTTAGGGGCTCTGTCTACGACCTTAGCAGTCAACAGACAAAATTAACTTTAACAGTTTAGTATTTTTAAGCTTGAATGTATGTGTTTTTTTCAACTCTACTCTTTTACCTGGCTGTTGTGGGTGGGGTGGTGGTGGTGTATACACCCCTCATCCCCCGCCTGGATCAATGCCATGTTGAACGGTAATGTCTTCATTCAATATATTGGAACATTTTTGACATGAAGACCAAAGACGATATACACTGGAAGGTTTCTTAAGTGTGTAAACAAAGATTGGTTTGGTTTTGAAATAGTTTGTTTGAATTATATTGATATATAATGACAAGGTTAAGTACTTGTATTTACAGAAAATAAAGGCTGTCTACGCCGATGAGTTTTATTTAGGAAGAAATGATTGATGAGTTGTTGACTAAAATCGGAATTATACAGGTGTAATATTGTTTGCATTTTGTGCAGATGAATGTATTATGGTGTCGAGGAAACAATTTAAGGCAGCCTGTAAACCGTTTTTAGCTCGACTATTATATGCTGCATATAAAGTTATCAGAACATTTTACATATATTCTCATTTTTACATTAAGTTAAAAGTATTCAAGTTAAGAATTGTTGAAAACTGACAGAGAAAGGCGTTTGGGCAAAACTGAGCAAGTGCATTGCTGAAATATGACGATCAATACAAACACTGTGATACCTACCCTATTTTTTTAAAAGGTAAATTCATTAAATATTCTGAATAAACACTTTGTGTGAACAGATTCAATATTGCCGTGACTGTGCGTCTAAGTTGCAAAACATATCTCGGTTTTTTTACATAGTACTAGCAACCATTAGTCATGTATACATTTGAACTGGTCCACTGCATCCTCATTTTAATGACGGTATATGAAAGTCTGGGCGAGATGTTTTCCTCAAATAACAAACTTAGTCATTGTTGCCTGAAAAGGTCATGCAAAAAGCTGTTCATTGATCTAGGTCTGTGTGAACAATCAAGTATAAATCCCCACCCGTCATTGCAAACAGGCATGACCTATCCAAGCCACGCTGCAGAGATAGCTATTTTTAAACTAAGAAAACCACGTGCCCAATTAGTTTTAGGATCACATTATATTGTCATCCGGATAATCCTCCTTGACGTCGATGTCTATTTTTAGCAGAGACCACTGTCGCGCTTTTTATAGAATTGGAAAAAAATGAACATTAAAGAGAAGTTTTTACTTGATTGTTGCTGTCAATATAGTTAGTGTTCAAAGTCATCTTTATTGAGACTAAATATGACTGTATGCAGAAATAATTCCGAAATCCCCTAAAGCAGTGCTTAGACATTGTTGTATTTAATATAGGCAAACTGTCGGATACCACCTTTAACAATATCAAGTGAACAGTTCCTATTTAAACACCACCACAAAACAAACACACACACACACACACACACACACACACACACACACACACACACACACACACACACACACACACACACACCTACACACACACACACACACACAATAACAACAACAACAACAACAACAACAAAAAATATGTTCGCCGCTTTCTTAAAGGATAAAGTATACGTGTTTACTTGTCTGGTCACTTAACAGTCACTTAAAAGTTCATCTTTAGAAAGCAAAAGAAGTCGTTTATTGCACACAAGATTAAGTCAAATGTTATTCGCAAACGCTCAGAAACACAAGTGTCCTATTCATAACAAGGTAGAGATAAAGGTCGTGTATATAGTCGACTTCTACGCCATTGCGCATTCAGAAGTCATCACAGGTCTACACATCGGGCTATATTTCGTAAATTGAGAACCGACAGCAGAGGCATATGGCGATAGGATATCAGGTCCATGACCCACATTACTCTCGGAGGTACTCCGTTGTATAGTTTGGTAGAGCTGAACAATTCTTGCTAAGAAAGAATATCGTCAAATGCCCGAGATCAGAATCACGAAGACCGGGATCCAGAGTCGTACGCCCTTCCAATGGAATATTCCAACTCGGTCCCGCACTCCATAGTTGCGAATTCGGGGCAATAATCACGTAATGAGGTCTACCAACCAGACATACAGTGTACCGCTTCTGTATAGGAATAAACCTGTTGGGATAGTCTTCCAAAAATAATAACTCGACGTCTAGAGAATATACAAACAAAAACAAACAAACAAACAAACAAAAACTGCATGATAAAAAGACATAAACACACACACACACACACACACACACACACACACGCACACACACGCACCCGCACGCATGAGCGCATACACACGCGTACTATCACACGACGGTAGAGGCCCCGGGTTCGATCCCTGGCCGCGACATACCAAAGTCGTTAAAATGGTAGTGGCATAGCTCACTTGCTAACGCTCAAGCAAATATAAGGGTAGTTCCACGACTGGTTGGTCCGGTGTCAGGATAATGTGACTGGGTGTGGTATAATGCCAGGTGTTCACGGCATGCTATACACAGTGAAGGCAGCACTATATCTGCTTCAAGTGGACACATACTCCAGATAACTGAAATACTGTTGGTGGGACGATAAACCCACTAAACAAACAAACAAACTATCACACGAACAAACATAAACACTCTCACTCCCACACGCATACAGCCATTACAAAATCCAAAAATTAAAAAATAACAAAAAGCAATCAACCACCAAACACACCTTTTTAGTATACCAAAATCACCTATTTAACAATGAGTAATGTATGTTTTGTCAGACAAAGAATTCCCACAACTCGTTGATAAAAAACGTTCACAACAACCTTTGTTATCACGTAAGCATGGAACAGTATTATAATAAATTTGTTTTACAAGGACGTTATTTTTTCATTTTCTCTCAGCTTTACGGAAAGGTTATACTACCTACAGATAGAGACAATGCATCAAATAGTGTAGATCCTAATTAGACAGATTTAAGTTTATTTTGCTTAACCCTTTTACTGCCAGGCAATACATTTTCAATTTGAACCGGTATTGCCAGGTACCGTCACTCTCCAAGCTTTCGGGTATACCATCCAAAGAATCATTATTGAACATACAAAGAACGTCTTCTGTCGAGTGTATTTTACATTATATGAACAATTGTTATTGTTTTTTTACAACCACTCAACTCAACTCAACTGTATTAAACTACCACTCGCGACATCGCTGTCCGCCATACTGGAGAAAACAAAAATTGCGCATGGAAAATACCGCCACCATCGCTTCAAAATTTCAACACAGAACACATATCAGTGATGCATTTTCTAATTAATTTTAACTACGTACCTGCATAACGAAATATCATTGGTCGAATACACACACGCGTGAAAGTAGAAAGAGAATTTAAATAAATACTCATTTATTTAGGTTTTTTATTATTATAATTGTATGAACACCATTCATACTGTTATGAGGGGCGTCCGTGTCGTAGTGATACAGTCGCCGATTTGTAACTCTTCTGACTGCTTAGCCTTTCACCGCGTGGGTTCGAACCCCGGTCGGGGCGATGGACTTAATGTGGGAAGGTCTTCCAGCTGACTTGCGGTGCGCTGTCGGTTCTACCAAGACATTTGAGTGGGGTCTTCCTCCACCAAGTAGCTGAATGTTGCTTTAATGATCATAATTAATCTCCTTTAAAAAATGTAAGTATCGATGGTGATTTAAGAAAGAAGATATGTGTCTATCGTTCAATATAAAAGGATTCAGGATCCAGAGACTTTGTAAAAATAACATAAACTGACAACAAATTAATTACTTTCTTATGGCATTTATGTAAAGACAATATACCATTATTGTTTAATACAACACATAACAACAACGGAATTTTTCAAGATAAGTATATGCTCGAATTGTTGTTAGTAGGTCAGAAGAGATGTTAGATTTAAAGCTACGCCAAAACATTCTCGGCGTGTATTTATGGGCCATATGTGCGTTAATATAAACTTTCGAGACAATGCTGGCCCTAGGCAGCCTTATTGTGTAAAACTAGACATTCGAAAATATGCGCCTGTAATTGTCAGTCAGGGCGATACGCAACAACATCGAAAAGTTGTAACAGATTGTAGGAATTTGTCTTAATTAACCTTGTACTCCATTACACATACCTATCATACAATGTACGTGACGCTACTACTATGTTGTATTTCTTTGTTTTTAAAACCCGTTTACATTATTTTATCATTATCGAATGTTATTTTCCGTCACATTAAGAATAGTGAAGGGGCTATATTAAGTAATCCCTGTCCGTGTGTGCGTGCGTTCCTCTGTCCGTGGATATTGATTGTTTCTGATAAATAACTTTTGAAGAACTTACTTAGCACAAGTAGTTTGTTTTTGTTACGTAGCATCGACACAATTACGGTCATATTGGCAACCTAAAGATAATTATTGGTAGAGGAAGACCACATGCTTATGCCTGGGTAGAACCACCGGCGCACAACAGGTTAGCTGGAAAACCTCGCCACATGAAATTTTTCGCATCGACCGGGACTCGAACCCACGCGGAAGGGGCGGGGGGTGGGGGGTGGGGCGATTTGTGCAGTTACAAGTATTTGTGCACAATTTCTGCAGAAAAAAAATCATACTTTAGTCTAAGCTTTGACGAATTTAAACAGTATTTTAGGGGAGTGAAACTCGATAGTCATCACTCAAAAATGTCCATTCTTTTCATTCTTATCTGTAAGAAAAAACGATTCCTGCTAAAAATAAACATCAACGTCACGGCGGATGTTGTGGATGAGTTATAACATGTTTGATCACACGGTTTTCTTGGTTTAAAACTAGCTAACGGTGCAGCGTTGTTCAGATAGGAAATACAAAGGGATTGTGGCTTTATGGTTCACTTTTCAGACAAATGAAGGATATCGATAAGCAGCATTTTTCGAGATCTGTTAAAAATACAATGGTTTACTGTGATGTTAAATGAAAAAAGTTTTGATCCAAACTGACGGATACCACCTTAAAAACGCCACTAGTCCATCATCTTCTAAAATCATGAGATGGGAGGTAGCATTCTAATCCATTATTCATTGATGTGTAATGCCGCTTTTTGCTTTGGTGATTTTCAAATTTTCACCATGTCGCTTTAGGGTCTATAACTTTGCTATGGCCAAAACAAACTCCCCACGACCTTAGCAAGTAGCGATCATGCCTACAACAAAGCCTTGATTTATAAAAAAGTAATACTGATAATGAAAATAATCGTTTACCTTGTTTTTCTGACATATTCCTTTAGTTTACTTGTAAATAAGAACACAAAAACGATTCATAAACTTTTGATGCCGCACGCATATAAATCCCTGTATCCTGAAGAGGCTTTGCAGTGTTGAAATATACGCCCTATCAGAAGACAGCCTCTGCGCATGGGCGCGATGGGGAAATACCGACCAAGGTTGGTTCAGTACTGATTTCAAGAGTGTATTGCAGTGGGGCGTATGCACTCTATGCTGAAAGGCCAAACCTTTGGATAATTTGTTTCGCAGTAACCGCAGATTTTTAGTTTCGCGGATCTAGTTTGATCAGAACAAAACAGGCGCGTTCTTTGTGACGTATACACACGGTATATTGTCAATTTACGAACAAATAATCAAACACGTAAGTTCACATATAATAGCGGCGGGAAGAATTAAAAGGAAAAAAAGCGAAGAAAGAAAAGTAAAACTAACAAAATAAGTAAACAGTCTGAAATTTTTTGCACACGCGCATACAAACGTCGTAAACACTGCGCTCACGCGCGCACACATACCACACACAACAATGTGGAAAGTTATATAGAAAATCAATATCAATTATATAAACAAATAGGATCGATATGATGATTAATTTACTTTACATAATGTCGTTATCAATATTTTTAATAACGTTAAGACTGAAGATAAGGACATTTTACAGATCACAAACATAATATGAATAAACAATTATCGATAGAGATAAATCCTTGTATCACAAATTAAGAAGGAAAATAAAAGGCTTCTTGCTTAATAAAATCTAAATGTAACTGTAACAGTTATAAATTATACAGTTTTGTACATAAAAAATGAAATCCGTTGAGTTAAATTTCAAAGACTAATTCACGAAATAAAATGTAACACTATATATGATTTTTTTTATTTAGTTGGTATTCAGGGGTTGATTTTTTGTGGGGTGGAGGGGATGGGGGCGTATAGGCATCCCCACCCTGAAGCATAATGCTGTATACTGGTGCCATCAATCAATGCCAGTTACTGATAAGCCCCTCCCACCAGAGGGAGTCTGCATAGCTTGATACATGTTCATTCTGTTCTGAACAGTTCGTCATATAATCCACATGTAATTGAGTATCATTAAATCAAGTAGTTAGAACGCACAGTGTTGTAGTTCTTGTATGATCCCTTAACATAAGTAGGGACATATGTGATAGACGTATCATAACATGGTGTCAGAATCTGGAACTTACTGTTGTCATTCATAAAAACGGAATATAAGTAGTAAAATAATTCCTTGAACGTTGAAATATTAATTCTTGAAACTGTAACCATGAATCTTAGTGGAATTCCCGCTCCGCAGATGGACTGGGGTGCGTCAAACATGGTGGAAGAATTCGAAAAATTCCAAGAACACTGCGAATTAATATTCAAAGGACCTTTAAAGGACCAAGCTGAGGACGTACATGTGACAATGTTACTATTGTACATGGGTGCTAAAGGTCGTGAAATATATCACGCGGTGGAAATGTCCGAGGAGGACAGGAAGAAGCCCGAACGAATTTTTAATAAGGTTCGTGCTCATATTGCGCCAACACTGAACCCGGTATTTGCACGATATCAGTTCAACAACATCGTGCAGGGCGAGAAAACCATGGAACAATTCATCACTTTGGTGAAAAACAAAGCCAAGGATTGTGACTTTGGGGCATTAAAAGATGATTTGGTCAGAGATCGGATCATATTTGGAGTCGCGTCTACAAAATTACGCGAAAAACTGTTGCAAGTCGGGAAAGACTTAAAAATGGACAGATGCATTTCAATGTGCCAAGAGTTCGAATATTCAGTATCACAAATGAAAATGTTCACAAAGGATTCTAGCCACGTTCACGCGTTGTCGACGTCCGACAACTCAACAACACGAAACTACAGTCGGGGCAACACGCAAAGCCGAACAGGAAGGCAGCATGGTCGTACAGAATCAAGACCAGAGCGCACAGGGAATCAGCAGGCACGGGGAACAGGCTGTGGTCGCTGTGGAGGATCGCACACAGATGATCAACGGTGCCCTGCCAAGGGGACACAATGTCGCAAATGTTCAAAATGGAACCATTGGAGCAAATGTTGTAAAAACATTAAAGTTAATGAGATTACAGAAGACTTCCAGGATAGCTTTTGTATCGATAGTGTCGATCGAATTCGGTGTGAGAATGGGCAAGTGTTTACGGACTTACAAATTGGGAATCAGGAACATACTGTAAAAATCAAATGTGACACTGGATCTCAGGTAAATATTTTACCATTGTCTATCTTTCGCGGTCTTGGAATTAAAGCACCTTTGAAGAAATCCAAGTCTCAGTTAACTGCCTATAATGGGAACATTTTGAGTAGCATGGGGGAAATTACCTTGCGATGCAAAAATTTGGGTACCGGTCTAGTTAAGGACGTAGTTTTCCATATAATGGACACCAAGTCACCCGCATTACTTGGTTGTGAATCATGCTTAGAGTTCAAATTAATTGAACTGGCGCATTCCGTGCAAAAGGGTGAAAAGGGGGCACAAGACGGGGAAAATGTTCTCACAAGAGAATCCATTCTTAGGGATTATAGCACTGTATTTGATGGGATTGGGTTACTCCCTGGGGAATGTGTAATTCATGTCGACCCCACCGTCACGCCCGTAGTCCACCCTCCTCGTAGGATTCCTGTAGCCTTAGAAGACAAGGTACGCCAGGAACTCAATCGTATGCATGAAATGGGCGTGATTGCTAAATGTGAGCAACCGACCCAGTGGTGTAACAATC
Source organism: Sinonovacula constricta (assembly GCA_007844125.1). Taxonomy (NCBI): domain Eukaryota; kingdom Metazoa; phylum Mollusca; class Bivalvia; order Cardiida; family Solecurtidae; genus Sinonovacula; species Sinonovacula constricta. The sequence goes on along the minus strand of CM017558.1, from coordinate 11,245,964 downwards.
TTGTGGTTACACAGAAATCTAATGGGGATATTCGCCTATGTCTGGACCCTCGTTCGCTAAATAAAGCTATTAAGCGTACGCCCTACCCTCTGAAAACAATTGATGATGTACTGCATAAGTTTGGCAATGCCAAGTATTTCACCAAATTGGATCTTACAAGCGCATATTGGTCGATACAATTGTCCGATGAATCATCATATTTGACTGCCTTCAACAGCCCCCTAGGTGTATTTAGGTATCTCCGTTGTCCATATGGCTTGAACGTGTCAGGTGATTTTCTTGTCCGTGCTCTTGAGGAAGCATTATTGGGCCTAGAAGGGGTAGCAACTATAGTTGATGATTTGTGTGTTTGGGGGTCAACAAGGGAAATTCATGACGAAAATTTGAAAGCTGTCCTTGACCGAGCGTTAACCAAAGGGATTCGCTTTAATCCAAGGAAGTTAGAAGTAGGCGTGACAGAAGTATCGTACTTCGGTCACGTGCTCACATCAGAAGGCTTGAAGCCTGATCCCGCCAAAATTGAGGCAATTAAAAGTCTAAGACCTCCCACTTCTAAGCCTGAACTGCAGGTGGTGTTAGGAATGGTCAATTATCTCAGTCGTTATGTCAGTGATAACCTTTCAGAAGTGACCGCGCCTATGCGAGAATTGTTGCATAAGGAAGTCGTATTTTCATGGCAGAAACCTCAAAGTGAGTCCTTTGAAAAAATGAAAGAATGCATTTGTAAGGAAACTGTATTGGCATACTATGATCCATCAAAGCCCTTGACCTTGCAAGTTGACTCGTCTAGTCATGCTATGGGTGCAGTGTTACTGCAAGACAAACGCCCTATTGCATTTGCTTCTCGTAGTTTAACAGAATCTCAACAGAACATGGGGCAAATTTCAAAGGAATTACTGTCATGTGTTTTTGGTCTCACCAAATTTCACCAGTACTGTTATGGTCGTGATGTCATTCTTGAAAATGACCATTTACCCTTAGTAGGCTTGCTCCAGAAGCCTATGCATTCTATACCTCCCAAGTTGCAAAGGTTAGTCCTTAAGCTAAGTCCGTATAGGTTCGAGTTCCGGCATGTCGGCGGTAAAACAATTCCTCTAGCCGATGGGCTCAGCCGCAATGCCAGTCCAGAAACAAGTCCCGATCTTACAGAAGGGGTTGAGGCACATGTGTGCATGGTTATTTCTTCATTACCCATATCTGACAAGAAACTTGAGGAAATCAGGTTACACACAGCCAACGATGCGCAGCTGTGTGCTTTGCAACAAATAATTCAGATAGGTTGGCCTAACATGAAAAAAGATTGTGACCTTCTTGTATCACCTTTCTGGAATTACAGAGATGAATTGACAGTCGTTAATGGTATCATAATGAAGGGAGAAAAAATTGTTATCCCAAGATCCCTCAGATCCCAGATGTTAAAAATCCTACATTCTAGTCATCTTGGCGCCCAGAAATGTCTTAGCCGTGCAAGATCAGTGATGTTTTGGCCTGGGATTTCTAATGATATAATCGAAATGGTCAATCAGTGTCAGATTTGTCTGGAACACAGGTCATCTCAACAAAAAGAGCCATTAATTAGCTCTGAAGTTCCAGAGTATCCCTTCCAGATAGCAGGGTGTGATTTGTTTTCAATAGGAGAAGCCAATTACCTGGTCATGGCAGATTACTACTCAAGATATCCTATAGTCCGTGAACTCTCAAACATGAAAAGCTCAACCGTTATCTCACACATGAAAGATATCATGTCACACTGGGGAATTTGCGAGAAGGTTATGACCGATGGGGGCCCATGCTTTGCTAGTCAGGAATTTGATGAGTTTGCAAAAAGTTGGAATTTCGAACATGTTAAGTGCAGTCCCTACCACAATCAAACAAATGGGTTAGCAGAGGCTATGGTTAAAGTTGCCAAGCGTATAATCATTAAGGCCAAGGAAGATAACTCAGACCCAAGAATCGGTTTTCTAGAATACCGATCCACCCCTCTTGTGGACATTGGGAACTATAGTCCAGCACAGTTGGCCCTGTCACGACAGTTAAGATCAGTCCTTCCTACTGTCACTGAAAACTTGATACCAAAAGTACCCTCCACTGATTTGGTTAAACAGAAAATCTCCCAGTCCAAGGCCCGTCAAAAACATAATTATGATCGCAATGCGAAACCCCTCTCTCCTCTAAAAATTGGGGAGTCAGCCAGAATCCAACGTTTGGATAAAACATGGAGTCCTGCTATTGTCCTTGATAACCCCTCTGAACGCTCATACATAGTAGAAACAGAAAATGGTCAGATATATAGGAGAAATCGCAGGGATTTGCTCAAGACAAGTGATCCAATTTTAGGACATGGTGCTTTGGATTCAGGCTGTGAAGGTCGGAACAATGATGAAATATTTGACCCGAGAACAAACCAGCAATTGAACTCTGCTGAACAATCAAATGATAGATGCTCTCACGGTGGAACTAATTATGTTACACGGTCAGGCAGAGTGATAACACCACGTGTGCGGTTAGACTTGTAAATAGGGGCCATAAAAGTTTTAAAAATGGATAGACTGCCAATTAGTACAGACTACAGAATATCATTGGAAGAACATTACATTATGTAATTCCTGTAACATACTGAAGCGCAAGTTCCACATTTTATTTGCATAATATGTGATTATTGTGATTGCCTGATTTTTATCATGTTGCTATGATTATTTTGTATAGTTTATATGATTACATGCATTTCAGGTAAATAAGGGAGATGAAGCATAATGCTGTATACTGGTGCCATCAATCAATGCCAGTTACTGATAAGCCCCTCCCACCAGAGGGAGTCTGCATAGCTTGATACATGTTCATTCTGTTCTGAACAGTTCGTCATATAATCCACATGTAATTGAGTATCATTAAATCAAGTAGTTAGAACGCACAGTGTTGTAGTTCTTGTATGATCCCTTAACATAAGTAGGGACATATGTGATAGACGTATCATAACACACCCCAACCAGGTAAAAGAGTAGTGTTGTGAAACACATACATTAAAGCTTAATAGTGAATACGTGGTTTTCTTGGTTTAAAAATAGCTAGCTGTGCAGCGTGGATCAGATAGGATATACATGTTTAAAATGACGATTGTGACGTTATGGTTCATTTTTCAGACAGGTATAGGACATAAAGCATTTTGGTGAAAGTATCGAATCAATTTGTCGATGGCTAACCCGAGTTTTTAAATGGTTAAATACTTAAGGACATATCAACGCTTACAGGCGATTTACAATTTTGATCTTCTCCTTAAAAATTCCAAATGGTCTCTAGTTAAAGAACATGACAAGAAAACTTATTTGATGACAAATTAAGTAGCTGCAAATAAAGTTACTGATGGGAAAGGAATGACGCGACAAAACAAAAATATGATTTGTTACTATGGACATATTGCTGTCAAGTGCTTATTTGCTGTTTCATGACTTTGACGGGGGTTTAAACTAGTGATTATTGGTTTATTTAGTTCGAAGTCGGGCCAAGGAAGAAATATATCAATATTGATATGACCCACATTCTTTGCCATATACAACGCAGGATCGATGAAGCAATGTTTTGTTTACGCTAAAACCACCAATCCCTGAGATGCTATATTTAGCTACGCCATATACAGCTTACTGATTACATGCACACTGACGCAAATAGATTATTTACGGATATGTCCCATTGGGGAAGGGTAGTTTTTATTTGTTTTATTTTTATTTATTTCCACTGGACATGAAGCGCAATAACACTATATATAGTATATAAAATGGTATAATGCTAGTTTGTATAGATGAATATTAACACATGTTCCCCGATCACCTGTTTTTATTAATTAATACCAATGGCCGACATAATTATGGCTGCTGGTGTTAAACGTCCAACCAATGGAACTTCGTTTATCAGCCATGTTCTAGGACCTATATGTAATTTACAAATATTGGTATCTTATTTACTGAATATGTTTATATATTTTAGATTTTAAAATATACCCTTATCCAACCGAATTCCCACCTTTTGCTCTGGATTATATTGTTACAAATCTGGAACTACTGTAAAATAACTCACTTTTAATCCGCTCAGACTTTAACTATATAAGTACAGGAGTCCATTGATGGATAAATAATGTGATCCGAAGTGTAGGAAATGAAATTCAAGTACAATAATGATCCTCTTGTATAACGGAAAAGCACAAACTTTTTAATTGTATGTAAATAGATACTTAACGTAGGTACTTGCTAGGGCCCCACTTTAGACACATCTTTGGCACACTTTCATTAAGCAGTGTAATGACTACATGGCGGGGTCAGGAGAAAAACCGAAAGGATGTGCTGACCCTTATCGAACGAGTTAAACGAACACAGGAACGAACAAAAGGGGGGCTTTTATTCAAGCTAGTTAGACAAATAGCTTAGTGGAGATTGCTGTGGCCGTGTTAACAACAATAGCTTTATCGTCACTGTGCCGAAAGGTCCCACGTCACAGCCGTGCTTATACTTAAAGGGGTATCTGACAGATTGGACTTTTTTTTTCTCTCATGCAACCAAAAGATATATTGTTATGTATACAGATATGGCGGAATGCTGTTTATTGTGGATCTATGTCCATGTAAAAGCAGAGCATAACAGTACCCCACTTGTCATTACAAAAATATATCCTATCCGTAGCCCGACGCACAGTTATTTATTTTAAAAAAAAACTAAGATAACCACGTGACCATTTACTTTTGATATCACGTTACATGATCATCTTGATAATTAGCTCTGACATCGATATTTTTTATCTGAAATCACCATCGTACTTATTTATAGAATTGGAAATAATACACATTTAAAGCGATATATTTCATAATTTTACTAACAACTTAGGAAGTGCTATAAACAGTCTTAAAGTATAAAAGTAAGCAGCAATTATCCACAAATTTCGTAGAACATGAATAAGAGGGATGGGATTTGCAACAAAAGATTAAGATTATCCTCAAAACTGAAAAATCTGATGTTAGAACAAAGCAACATACGTTTATTAAGGTGCATGTCATAGGTTCTATTGCCAGCCGGTATAAAGTGTAACTACCCCTTTAATGGTGGTTCCGGCACTTTCACTATATACATGTATACATGTACATCTTATTCATGAACAGGTGGTAGAGCGTTGGCTTGCGGTGAGGTCGTGGGTTCAAACCCCGGCCGGGTCAAACCAAAGACTTAAAAGTTGGTAGTAGTGGCTTCCTTCTTAACGCTCAGGGCTAATGGGACAGCATTATGCCTGACTCGTCGGTGTCAATATAATGAACCGGCAGGGTTCAGTCCCTGGGCACCTCATAAGTGCCCCTTTGCTATAATGATAGAAATGTCGCTGCACATTATCGACAAAAATGCCGGCTAATCCCATTAATCTCTTTTTCGGTTCTGTCATGATAACACATCCAACACGTTCATGATGTCAGACAGTCTTTACATGTATATAGACGGTGACCTCACTCTATTTATGGGTCGTTATCTTTATGTACGGACACTTCACGACGAGTCGACTCTATGTGTGTTTGGGATGGAGGGGGTGTGGGGTGGGGGTGGCGGTAGCGGTGGTGGAATTGTGCTTCCGGGTTGAAAAAATCCGTGTATGAATAAAACAAACTATGTCGCAGTTGTTCTGTTAGAGCCTTCCCAGAAAAGAACCGAGTGTTTCGAGATTTTTAACAGAGTAGCTTGCAACAAGAAAGTAGCAGGCATTAATAGGAATTCGCAGCCGTTTGGCGAGATCTTGTTTAAGAAAAGAAACAAAGCAGCCAATGTTAGCAATGCAGCTTGTAATTACAGATGTAGTAAACAATATTGACGAATGCAAAGTAGCAGATAGTTTAGCTCCTAGGTATATTATGTCATATTTAAATCAATATATAAGCGCTTACAAAATATTTTAACAGCGTTATTTCATTAGCAATATACAAATATTGTTCTAACTTTCTGCCTCGTCCATCATGTTTCAGTCTTCCTATTTTAGATACAGATATAGAAATATAAACCGCTGTATATATAGGAAAGCATATGTGTCAGCCATCATGTCAAAACAAATTCTCACAATCAGAGGAAAGTTGTTGCTTCAAATATATAGGCAGGGTGTCGGATTACTTCTTTAATTAGGGAAGTGTTAGGACATATAACAAAAATACCGGACAAGAAACATTTTTATTTTCCTGCCTTGTCAAGCGGATTATTTTTGAATGGAAGTTTTTTATCACAATGCGAACACATGGACAACACAATGTTAATAGTATGATAATTTTAGATAGTGTTATCATTTTGGTGTCGCCTTTTCATCTTAGCGAAAGAAACAGCCAGAAATAACAATTCGTGTATTTTTCTTGTGATCAAAACAAATCAGTAGGCTTACTATTCGGCGTAAAAAAGCAAATGAATTGAAAAGTTATTAGTACCGACAAATTTTAAAAAGTCTCTAACCCCCCCCCCCCCCCCCACCCCCCAAAAAAAAAAAAAAAAAAAAACAACATCAAAAGGTTTTATGACAAAACTGCCGGACATAGCACTTAATAGTAAACATTTAGATGACATTATAGGACCAAACCGCCGGACCTAGAACTGTATAGTAAACATTCAAATTACATTATAGGACAAAACTGCCGACACAGAACTTTATAGTAAACATTCAAATGACATTATAGGACAAAACTGCCGACACAGAACTTTATAGTAAACATTCAAATGACGTTCTAGGACCAAACCGCCGGACCTAGAAGTGTATGGTAAACATTCAAATGACATTATAGGACAAAACTGCCGGACAAAGAACTGTACAGTAAACATTCAAAAGACGTTCTAAGACCAAACTGCCGGACCCGGAATTGTATAGTAAGCATTCAAATGACATTATAAGACAAATCTGTCGGACCTAGAAATGTATAGTAAACATTCAAATGACATAATAGGACAAAACTGCCGGACCTAGAACTATATAGTAAACATTCAAATGACAAAGGACAAAACTGCCGGACATAGAACTGTATAGTAAACATTAAAATGAAATTATAGGACAAAAATGTCGGACATAGAACTGTACAGTAAACATTCAAATGACATTATAGGACAACACTGCCGGACATAGAACTGCATAGTAAACGTGGAAATGACATTATAGGACAAAACTGCCGGACATAGAACTGTATAGTAAACATTCAAATGAAATTATAGGACAAAACTGCCGGACATAGAACTGTATAGTAAACATTCAAATGAAATTATAGGACAAAACTGCCGGACATAGAACTGTATAGTAAACATTCAAATGACATAGGACAAAACTGCCGGACATAGAACTGTATAGTAAACATTCAAATGAAATTATAGGACAAAACTGCCGGACATAGAACTGTATAGTAAACATTCAAATGACATAGGACAAAACTGCCGGACATAGAACTGTATAGTAAACATTCAAATGACATAGGACAAAACTGCCGGACATAGAACTGTATAGTAAACATTCAAATGAAATTATAGGACAAAACTGCCGGACATAGAACTGTATAGTAAACATTCAAATGACATAGGACAAAACTGCCGGACATAGAACTGTATAGTAAACATTCAAATGACATAGGACAAAACTGCCGGACATAGAACTGTATAGTAAACATTCAAATGAAATTATAGGACAAAACTGCCGGACATAGAACTGTATAGTAAACATTCAAACGACATAGGACAAAACTGCCGGACATAGAACTGTATAGTAAACATTCAAATGAAATTATAGGACAAAACTGCCGGACATAGAACTGTATAGTAAACATTCAAATGAAATTATAGGACAAAACTGCCGGACATAGAACTGTATAGTAAACATTCAAATGAAATTATAGGACAAAACTGCCGGACATAGAACTGTATAGTAAACATTCAAATGACATAGGACAAAACTGCCGGACATAGAACTGTATAGTAAACATTCAAATGACATAGGACAAAACTGCCGGACATAGAACTGTATAGTAAACATTCAAATGAAATTATAGGACAAAACTGCCGGACATAGAACTGTATAGTAAACATTCAAATGACATAGGACAAAACTGCCGGACATAGAACTGTATAGTAAACATTCAAATGAAATTATAGGACAAAACTGCCGGACATAGAACTGTATAGTAAACATTCAAATGAAATTATAGGACAAAACTGCCGGACATAGAACTGTATAGTAAACATTCAAATGAAATTATAGGACAAAACTGCCGGACATAGAACTGTATAGTAAACATTCAAATGACATAGGACAAAACTGCCGGACATAGAACTGTATAGTAAACATTCAAATGAAATTATAAGACAAAACTGCCGGACCTAGAACTGTATAGTAAACATTCAAATGACATTTTAGGACACAACTGCCGGACCTAGAACTGTATAGTAAACATTCAAATGACATTCTAGGACAAAACTGCCGGACATAGAACTATATAGTAAACATTCAAATGACATAGGACAAAACTGCCGGACAAAGAACTGTACAGTAAACATTCAAATGACATTATAGGACAAAACTGCCGGATCCAGAACTGTATAGTAAACACTCAAATGACATTATAGGACAAAACTGCCGGACCTAGAACTGTACAGTTAACATTCAAATGACATTATAGGACAAACTTGCCGGACATGGAACTGATGGTAAACATTCAAATAACATTATAGGACAAACTTGCCGGACATAGAACTGTATAGTAAACATTCAAATGAAATTATAAGACAAAACTGCCGGACCTAGAAATGTATAGTAAACATTTAAATGACATTATAGGACAAAACTGCCGGACCTAGAACTGTACAGTAAACATTCAAATGACATTATAGGAAAAAAAACTGCCGGACATAGAACTGTATAGTAAACATTCAAATGACATTATAGGACAAACTTGCCGGACATGGAACTGATGGTAAACATTCAAATGACAGTATAAGACAAAACTGCCGGACAAAGAACTGTATAGTAAACATTCAAAAGACGTTTTAAGACCAAACCGCCGGACCCTGAACTGTATAGTAAACATTCAAATGGCATTATAGGACAAAAACTGCCGGACCCAGAACTGTATAGTAAACATTCAAATGACATTCTAGGACAAAACTGCCGGACATAGAACTATATAGTAAACATTCAAATGACATAGGACAAAACTGCCGGACAAAGAACTGTACAGTAAACATTCAAATGACATTATAGGACAAAACTGCCGGATCCAGAACTGTATAGTAAACACTCAAATGACATTATAGGACAAAACTGCCGGACCTAGAACTGTACAGTTAACATTCAAATGACATTATAGGACAAACTTGCCGGACATGGAACTGATGGTAAACATTCAAATAACATTATAGGACAAACTTGCCGGACATAGAACTGTATAGTAAACATTCAAATGAAATTATAAGACAAAACTGCCGGACCTAGAAATGTATAGTAAACATTTAAATGACATTATAGGACAAAACTGCCGGACCTAGAACTGTACAGTAAACATTCAAATGACATTCTAGGACAAAACTGCCGGACATAGAACTATATAGTAAACATTCAAATGACATAGGACAAAACTGCCGGACAAAGAACTGTACAGTAAACATTCAAATGACATTATAGGACAAAACTGCCGGATCCAGAACTGTATAGTAAACACTCAAATGACATTATAGGACAAAACTGCCGGACCTAGAACTGTACAGTTAACATTCAAATGACATTATAGGACAAACTTGCCGGACATGGAACTGATGGTAAACATTCAAATAACATTATAGGACAAACTTGCCGGACATAGAACTGTATAGTAAACATTCAAATGAAATTATAAGACAAAACTGCCGGACCTAGAACTGTACAGTAAACATTCAAATGACATTATAGGAAAAAAAAAACTGCCGGACATAGAACTGTATAGTAAACATTCAAATGACATTATAGGACAAACTTGCCGGACATGGAACTGATGGTAAACATTCAAATGACAGTATAAGACAAAACTGCCGGACAAAGAACTGTATAGTAAACATTCAAAAGACGTTTTAAGACCAAACCGCCGGACCCTGAACTGTATAGTAAACATTCAAATGGCATTATAGGACAAAAACTGCCGGACCCAGAACTGTATTGAAAACATTCAAATGACGTTATAGGACAAAAACTGCCGGACATAGAACTGTATAGTTAACATTCAAATGACATAGGACAAAAACTGCGGACATAGAACTGTACAGTAAACATTCAAATGACGTTATAGGACAAAAACTGCGGACGTAGAACTGTATCGTAAACATTCAAATGACACAATAGGACAAAATTGCCGGACCTAGAACTATATAGAAAACACGCAAATGACATAATAGGACAAAACTGCCGGACCTAGAACTGTACAGTAAACATTCAAATGACATAGGACAAAACTGCCGGACATAGAACAATATAGTAAACATTCAAATGACATTATAGGAAAAAACTGCCGGACATAGAAACTGTACAGTAAACATGCAAATGACATTATAGGACAAAACTGCCGGAAATCAAAATGCATGACAATTAGACCTCAACATAAGGTCAATTCTACAAATGTTCTAACACTTTTTGTTAACAATAATAAAATAGAAAAAAGTTATTTATCAAAAACATATTGGAGTATATGTCGATCGTGCATTAAGTTTGAAGACCCAAGTAAATTACATATGTAAAAAGGTTAATAATAAAATACCTTTATTAAAACGTTTATCACACTACTTAAATGATTTTTTTCCCTGTTATTCATACATAATGCCATCCATTGAGTACTGTTGTCTTGTTTGGGATATTACAAAATGAGGGCACATTAACATAATAACATGACTACAAAAGCGAGCTGCTAGAATAATATTAAACTCACCTAAGCAAACTTCGTCATCTGAATCGATCAACTAATCTAATATGGCTCACTTTTAAAAAATCATTGCAAATATCATGCTGGAACTATGATTTACAAATCTTTACATTATAAGGTCTCAGATTACCTCAAGAACTTGTCACTGTGTGCACAAACACAAGATATAATCGGCGCTCGGCTTCAAACAATGGCTTGTCTCATTCTTTCTTTGAAACCAGTTTTATAAATCAAAGATATTTTGCTAACTCAATATAGAATGACAAGCCTAATAATATTCGGATGTATTTTATTATTGCATCATAAATTGTCTGACTGTCTTTGACTGTTTATGTAAATTTGTGTACATTGTGCATGGATGCTGTTAATTTTGTTGTAGAAGGCGACAACGAAATGAGACTTTGTTTCAACATCTTTATGATTATATGTCTTTATGTGTTACCTTCTTGAAATAAAGCTTTTATTACTATTATTATTATAATTATCGGACTTTAAGCTCTTTTTTTTTATAAAATACGCAAAATTGGTAGCATATTATGTTCCATATTATTGCAGAATATACTTAAAAAGATAAAAAAGTGTTGTGTTTTTTGCCCGGTTATAATCGGCACAGCTGTTCATATTCAAATTATTTTTTTATTCTTTAAGTACCTGTAATCAAAACCAAGTTTTCATCCACACATTACGATCGTGTGACTAATTTGAAATCATTCTTAAACTGCGGACATACATACACAACCGCACACACACTTACACACACGCACGCACGCACGCACGCGCGCGCACAAACACACGCACGCACGCACACACGCACACACACACACACACACACTCACACACACACACACACACACACACACACACACACACACACACACACACACACACACACACCACCACACACACACAGAGTTTCTGTGACTTTTTTCTTCTTTGTTTTTACAATAAATATAACAAACGAAACATTTAAACAGATAAAAAATATTGATCAATAACAAAAGTTAATTATTTTTATTATTGATTAGGATCATTGATCAGCTATTTGCGACGCTATAAAATGCACTTGCAAGCGGACCTCCTCGGCCAATTTCGTTCTCGCTAGAGAATAGGCGAGCGAAAATGGGCGAGGTGTTCCGAATTTCGGAAGTTCCGCGATTTACACGTTCTAAACATACGGGTCCTAATTCGGTAAATCGTGTTCTTTTTATATTTATTCAGGGGCGTAGCTAGACATAATATGATGTGTACGCAAAGCTCCTAGATTGTATTTTTGTTTGTTTCTAAGGACGTTTTAGTATCAAGATAAAACTAGATTTGAAATAAAATGCTATAGAACACACATTTAACGTTAAAGATGGCATCCGACAGTTTTCCTACATTTTATATATGTAACAATATCTGTAAATAAGAACGATTGGAATTCCTACGAAAAAAGACATCGACGTCACAGCGGATGACGTGGATGAACTAAAATATTAATGGTCACATGTTTTTCTTGGTTTAACAATAGCTAACTGTGTTATGGTTCACTTTTTCGACAGATGTAGGACATCAATAAACAGCATTTTGCGAGATCTGTTACAATTTAGTCACGAATTAATATCAGTAAGTCCCGTGACTGAACAAATATGAATGCCTATCAAGTTTTTCGCAGTCATAAGAACATATTGCGTTTTTCGTGATGCAACAAAAATTAAAATCAACTTTTCTGCAACTGAAAACATCGTTGCTGGAGTACAAAACATCGCACAAACAAACTTTAAAGATTAAGGATAGGGCTGTTTGCATTTAAACTTTCCGAGCACTTCGGCCATAGCTGCCAATAAAAAGTGTAGCAGCTACCATTATGTCGTCGACTTCGATATAATTTGATCCGCACTTTTATCTTTTGCTTTGAACATTGTCGCGGTACTGAACTCACTCGTCAATTTTATCAGCATACGATTATGATAAAAAGAAAATAAATAAATTGCTGTTTTCTTCTGTATATTATATCACATTATTTTAATGATTGAAGACTCGATGTCAGCCCAGGGATCCTTAACAATCGACAAAACGAGAATTATGTACAACCTATCCTCGCTCCTTATCGGAAAGGACGAAATTACGAGGAAATTAAAAAAGAGACATTGTTCACATTGTTTTTAGCTATGCGAAGGTCGTCAATAAACTTTTATTTCTATTGTAAATTGCAAACAATACAGTAAAACCGTGACTAGTATATTGTTTTACTCAGAATATTATTGTTTTGGCAAGTATCTTGCCTAAAGGACCTAAGAGCCTATCACGTACTATCCTCCTTGACAGGTTAACAATACAGAAAATGTTACGACTAATAATGGTATAACAAATCACATTGTCACGTGTATAAGACGAATTGTTTTAAAGAAAACATACACAGTCACGATATAGCTGCAGTCTGGAAACAAAATGCTGACAGATAATAGTATCATATCTATTTCTCTAAACCCGAATTCTTGTAATAAATAGAAGATTTGCTCTTTTGCAGACTGAAACAATAGAAAACTATTCAAAATGGAATTTGGTATTTTCTAACTTTACTCCACTCACTTTGTAAGTTTTATAGCAACTAAAAATGTGTATACATACGTTGAAATATGTTTTTAAAATACCATGTAGATCTATACATTGATAGTATGACCTTTCGCTATTCTGAATGACCCCCAAACTTCTATACTGTGGTTTATAAATGATCCCCATTAATTTGTAATTTGCAGCAGCACTTGCTAGCGACTTGTAGGTCTTCCGAACGGAAAAGATGATTGTTATGATGATAAATGCAGTAACCACTGTTTGTCTAACGAAACATAAAAACCAAATATTAATCGACAAACGAAAAGTTACAATTCTGTGCATATCCCTCTACCAGATACTACTGAGGCGTTCTTATATAACAGTACAAAACGTGTCCCTACCGAAGGTTAATAAATTGATTGTTTAGCTGTTTTACAGCTTTTCGTTTCGTGTGCAAATTGATCGCAATAAATATACACCTTATCCCTACTAGGATATGATATTAACTGCAAATTTTATCTTTGTGTGTTTTCATTAGTTTGTAATGTGACAACGTGTACGCAGTTGCGTATTCAGCGTACAGACAGCTACGCGCCTGTTATTTGTATTTATTCTTTGTTTGTAACTTCCACGCAAACGAAGTATTTTTACTTATAAATTTCTCAACATTAATGTACATCTGACGGTTAAACTTGTTAATGAAGACAAAAAACTATGTCGCAGTTGTTCTGTTAGAGCCTTTTCAGATAAAAGAACCGAATGTTTCGAGATTTTTAACAGAATTCGCAGCCGTTTGGCGAGATTTTGTTTAACAAAAGAAACCAAGCAGCCGATGTTAGCAATGCAGCTTGTAATTACAGATGTAGTAAACAAAATTGACAAAAGCAGAGTTGCAGATAGTTTAGTTCCGGACCAGAAACATTTTTATTTTCTTGCCTTGTTAAGCAGATTATTTTTTGAATGGAAGTCTTTTTAATCACAATGCGAACACATAACCAACACAATGTTAACAGTATGATAAATTTAGATAGTGTTGTCATTTTGGTATCGCCTTTTCATCTTAGCGAAAGAAACAGCAAAATAACCATTCGTGTAATTTTCTAGTGATCAAACAAATCAGTAGGAAAGTTTTACTTGAAAAGCAAATGACCTGAAAAAAAACTTTATAGTAAACATACAAATGACGTTCTAGGACAAAACGGCCGGACCAAGAACTTTAAAGTAAACAGTGAAATGACGTTCTAGGATAAGCCACCCCTAGAACTTTAAAGTAAACAGTGAAATGACGTTCTAGAACTGCCGAAAATGAAATTGCATGACAATTTGACTTAAACTTGAAGAAAATTCTACAAATGTTCTAATACTTTTTGTAAACAATAATAAAATAGAGAAAGTTAATTATCAAAAACATATTGTCGATCGTGAATTAAGTTGGGAGACATAAGTAAACCTCACGAAAAAAGGTTGATAATTAAAACGCGTTATTAAATTGTTTATCACATTACTTAAATGATAAAATTATTTTTTTTTCTATTATTCATCCATTGAATACTGTTGTCTTGTTTGGGGTTTTACCAAATGAAGGCATATTAACATAATAACTACACTACAAAGCGCTAGAGTAATATTAAAACACCTAAGCAAACTTCGCCATTGGAACTATTAACTTATCTTAAATGGCTCACCTTTAAAAAAACGTTGCAAATATCATGCTTGAAGAGCTTTATAATGACCATCCAAATGACGTTCTAGAACAAAACTGTCGCTTCGAGAGCTTTATAAAGACCATCCAAATGACGTTCTAGAAAAAAACTGTCGCACCGAGATCTTTATAATGACCATCCAAATGACGTTCTAGAAGAAATATGTCGCTTCGAGAGCTTTATAATGACCATCCGAATGACGTTCTAGAACAAAACTGTCGCTTCGAGAGCTTTATAAACACCATCCAAATGACGTTCTAGAAAAAAACTGTCGCACCGAGATCTTTATAATGACCATCCAAATGACGTTCTAGAATAAATATGTCGCTTCGAGAGCTTTATAATGACCATCCGAATGACGTTCTAGAACAAAACTGTCGCTCCTAGAGATTTATAATGACCGTCCGAATGACGTTCTAGAACAAGACAGTCGCACCTAGAGCTTTATAATGACTGTCCGAATGACGTTCTAGAACAAGACAGTCGCACCTAGAGCTTTATAATGACCATCCGAATGACGTTCTAGAACAAAACTGTCGCTTCTAGCGATTTATAATGATCATCCAAATGACGTTCTAGAACAAAACTGTCAGACCTAGAGCTTTATAACGACCGTCCAAAAGACGTTCTAAGACAAAACTGTCCAGGACAAGTCTAGCTATTCAATCTAGCGCTTTATAGAAAACTTTCCAATTACGTTCTATGACAAAACAGCCGGACCTAGAGCTTTATAAACACCATCCAAATGACGTTCTAGAACAAAACTGTCGCACCGAGATCTTTATCATGACCATCCAAATGACGTTCTAGAAGGAATCTGTTGCTTCGAGGGCTTTATAATAACCATCCGAATGACTTTCTAGAACAAGACTGTCGCACCTAGATCTTTATAATGACCATCCAAATGACATTCAAGAGCAAAACCGTCGCACCTAGAGCTTTATAATGACCATCCAAATGATGTTCTAGAACAAAACAGTCGCACCTAGAGCTTTAAAATGACCATCCAAATGATGTTCTAGAACAAGACTGTCGCACCTAGATCTTCAAAATGACCATCCAAATGACATTCTAGAACAAAACTGTCGGACCTACAGCATTATAATGACCATCCGAATGACGTTCTAGAACAAAACAGTTGCACCTAGAGCTTCATAATGACCGTCCAAAAGACGTTCTAGAACAAAACCGTCGCACCTAGAGCTTTATTATGACCATCAAAAAGACGTTCTAGAACAAAACTGTCGCACCTAGAGCATTATTTTGACCATCCAAAAGACGTTCTAGATCAAAACTGTCGGACCTAGAGCTTTATAATGACCATCCAAAAGACGTTCTAAAACAAAACTGTCGGACCTTAAGCTTTATAATGACTATTCAAATGACGTTCTAGAACAAAACTGTCCAGGACAAGTCTATCTATTAAAGCTAGCGCTTTACAGAAAACTTCTTAATCAGGTTCTATGACAAAACAGTCGGACCTAGAGCTTTATAATGACCATCTAAATTACGTTCTAGAACAATACTGTCGGAACTAGAGCCTTATAATGACCCTTCCGAATGACGTTGTAGAACAAAACTTCACAACCAGAGCTTTATAATGACAATCCAAATGACATTTTAGAACAAAACTGTCGCACCTAGAGCCTTATAATGACCATCCAAATGACATTCAAGAGCAAAACTGTTGCACCTAGAGCTTTATAATGACCATCCGAATGACGTTCTAGAACAAAACTGTTGGAACTAGAGCCTTATAATGACCCTCCAAATGACGTTCTAGAACAAAACTGTCGCAACTAGAGCCTTATAATGACCATCCAAATGACATTTAAGAGCAAAACTGTAGCACTTAGAGCTTTATAATGACCACCCAAATAACGTTCTAGAACAAAACTACTGGAGCTAGAGCTTTATAATATCGATCAAAATGATGTTCTAGAACAAAACTGTCGCACCTAGAGCTTTATAATGACCATCCAAAAGACGTTCTAAAACAAAACTGTCGGACCTTAAGCTTTATAATGACCATCCAAATGACGTTCTAGAACAAAACTGTCCAGGACAAGTCTAGCTATTGAAGCTAGCGCTTTACAGAAAACTTCTTTATCAGGTTCTATGACAAAACAGTCGGACCTAGAGCTTTATAATGACCATCCAAATGACGTTCTAGAACAAGACTGTCGGACCTAGAGCTTTATAATGACCATCCAAATGACGTTCTAGAACAAGACTGTCGGACCTAGAGCTTTATAATGACCATCTAATTGACGTTCTAGAACAAAACTGTTGGAGCTAGAGCTTTATAATGACGATCCAAATGACGTTCTAGAACATAACTGTCGGAACTAGAGTTTTATAATGACCACCAAAATGACGTTCTAGAACAAAACTGTTGGAACAAGAGCCTTAAAATGACCCTCCGAATGACGTTCTAGAACAAAACTGTCGCAACTAGAGCTTTATAATGACCATCCAAATGACATTCTAGAACAAAACTGTCGGAGCTAGAGCCTTATAATGACCATCCAAATGACATTCAAGAGCAAAACTGTTGCACCTAGAGCTTTATAATGAACATCCAAATGACATTCAAGAGCAAAACTGTTGCACCTAGAGCCTTATAATGACCATCCAAATGACATTCAAGAGCAAAACTGTTGCACCTAGAGCTTTATAATGAACATCCAAATGACGTTCTAGAACAAAACTGTTGGAACTAGAGCCTTATAATGACCCTCCAAATGACGTTCTAGAACAAAACTGTCGCAACTAGAGCTTTATAATGACCATCCAAATGACGTTCTAGAACAAAACTGTCGGAGCTAGAGCTTTATAGTTAGGTTAGTTACCATATCTCTGTTTTGGCACAAAAACCGTAATCGGACTTTGAGCTCTTCTTTTCTAAAATACGCAAAATTTGTAGCATATTATCTTCCATATTACTGCAGAATATGCTGCAAAGAAAAAAGGTTTTAGGCCATTTTAATTAATCGGCACAACCGTATTCACATTAATTATTTAATTTTTAAGTACCTGTACTTAAAACCAAGTTTTCATCCATATATTACGATCGTGTTACTAATTTGAAATCATTCTTAAACACACACATTTATGTATTTGGTGTCAAACTGGGACTTTGCGAGAAATTCCTTACTTACGCCAAAAATGTCTCAACAAAGCATTGAAATGAAACTATTTGAGTAAAAAAAATGCACTGGGCCCCGTTATTTTGGCGCATGAATTAAAACATTTTGGTCCTCGATTCCACCTAATTCACGTCTAGCAAAGGATACTTATCCCCGTACATGCACTTTTGTCGGACTGGTTGTTAGTTTTACCATAAAAATGTGTGGATTTGGTGGTAGTTTTAAATACCTGAATTGCATAAAATATATTATCAGGAAGATATCAAAATAGATCCTTCGGAAACAAATTATACATTATCAATGGACACGCACACCTACACCTAAAAACACACACACACACGCGCGCGCACGCACGCGCGCGCACACACACACGCACGCACACACACAATCAAATTCCTGGATCCGCCCCTATGTTTGAATGCTGGTATTTGTGAGTGTCTTCCTGCTGTGGTAAATGTATTTATATAAAAGTATATCGATTCCGAAAGGATTTACTTCTACAAAGGATATTACGTGGACAAGTCCATCTCTGAGCGCGTGAACATGTCTTTCCTAATTTTGGAAAGACCTGTTTACGTGCACAGAAAGACCTACGTCCTTTCTTTATTTTTCATCTAAGCGAGTTGTCCCAAGATATATAGACCTCAATCCAACAAAGTAGGTGTGTGGTAACAGATGAATGGAAACATTTTATAAGGCAAACAGAAGATGCGCACAATGGATCCTATGCACAACTCTGAACAGAACTATGGCCAAGAACATCATAAAATGTAATCCCGATGCCTTTCAAAGCGCAGTAAACTCTGCCACCAAAACGGAAAAACACCAATCGACTAAACAAACAAGATTTGGACGAGATTATATTATTTTGATATATAGTTGTTAAAGTATTGTTTTATTCTAACAATAACGTATGAGGAATGTTAACTTTTTTAAAATAACTATTTGGTATTCTAATATGGCAGCATCCATGAACGTTTGCAAATATGTAAAGAAAGCAATAATTTGCGTTTAACTCATCAAAATGGCAATTTACCGACAATTAAAACACATTGTTTAGATTATACAGGACGCCAGGATACGGAACACCACATCGTCTTAAAAAGATAAGACAACGATGAAAACTCATATAAAATATTTCATGACTAACGTTGTATTGCCAGTGAATCCTGTACTAAAACTTATGGATGTTTTACTTAATCGACTTAACTTAAGCAAGGCTGTACCTGTGAAACGTAATAATTTAAAAATAATTCAAGGAAGTGGTTTATTGCCTTGACATGTCAATGAAAATAAAAACATTGTCGGATATCACCTTTACATGGAGCCTGAGTACTGATAAGCTACGGATTTGGGCACAACCAGTTTTTACACAAATGTATCTCGTACATGTATACCTTGTTAGTATTCTATGAACATGCAGATCCTCTCAATTTGTAAAGGTTTTGACTGGTTTCCTTGTGATAAAATCTCGTGTCATGGATGAACCTTTTCATATAATTATATGCAAAGTAAATACTTCCCTCTTCCTTCTTCAAGCTAAAATTAAGTTTCGGTTACATTATTACCAAAAACACTAGTAAACTTCCCCTTTGATGTTACTTAAAACAAGTTTTGTTTTTGTTTTTGGTTTTATCAAAACATTTATGAGAGAGTGAAATGTGTCCATATTTTACTCGTGTGTAATTAAAGATAATATAGTATATGCCATAGTTCCTATCTCGTCTAGTCACAGTTATCTGATTTATCTATTTAAATTGATCAAATTTTGATTTTATGATCAATTTATTTCATTGTTGCTGTCAACATTGGGTATTCAACATATTTCATTATGGGAACAACTCAACGCTGATTCTGAATATCGAGCTAGACCGGAATACCTAGCTGGCTGGGAATTGGGTATTCGAAATATTTTTAGTATAGGAACTATTCAAGCAGCGTTTGAATATCGAGCTGGGCCTGAATACCTGTCTGGCTGGGCATTGGGTATTCACAATATTTTTATCATAGGAACAAGTAACCGCAGAGTCTGAATACCGAGCTAGACCCGAATCCCTAGCTGGCTGGGAATTGGGTATTCAACATATTTTTATTATAATGACTATTCAACGGAGAGGATGAATGTCGAGCTGGACCCGAATAACTAGCTGGCTGGGCATTGGGTATTTAACATATTTTTATTATAGGAACAATTCAACGTAGACAGTGAATATCGAGCTAGATCTGAATACCTAGCTGGCTGAAAATTGGGTAATCGAAATATTTTTTTGTAGAAATACTATTCAACGCAGAGTTTGAATACCGAGATAGACCGGAATTCCCAAACAGCTGGGAATACGATTGCAGCTTCATATTCAACACCTTATACCTAGCTAGCTGGGCATTCGGTTGTATCTGGGAATTCGCGAATACCCAATTCCTAGCTGGCTGGGTACTCGGTTGTTTCTGGATATTGAATACTCAATACCCAATTCCCAGCCAACTTCACAAACCTAATTTCTAGGTATATAAATTTTCTAGGCATAAAATTGCTTCCAAAACGACCTGTTTGTATTCTCAAAGAATGCGCAGATATTCTTAGTCGGGTAATATAGAAACGAAGATCAAAAGGCAATAGCTTAAGGTAAGATTCGTACTTAAATCTAGATTTAAAATATTTATATTCTACAAGAACAGGGCAACATGCGACAGATGCAAACCATTCTTGAATAAAACAGTCAGTATTTTTTCTTTTAAAATGTTTTGGAAACACTTTTATATCCACCGTATCACTAATATCAAATACATATGAAAATTCAAAGTCATCCAATAGCTTTATACAATGCAAGACCCGGTTCCTCTTTCCGTTATTACAATCAGATAAAGTTACGTCATAACTCTTTTTTAATATACTATTTTGACTTTTACCAGCTTGCACCAATATTTGATTAACCTAATGTGTCTAGATACATATGATGGACACGTTTCTAGTTCACCGTATACTACTGCCGAGCTACTATTGTTTCGAGCATAAAGAATACTTTTTGCAAAATTAAAGATGAACCCTTTCAGTTGACTTAGACTAAGTACATTCAATTCCTTACTTGCTACCAGTATTTAATTCGTTCTGCAATGTAAATGAATCATTTAATATTTCAGTAGGATCATCATTATATGTCCAATTTTAATTTGCCAATAAGCCGCCTCTCTTTCTAAAAACTACTATTTTCAATTTTCTCTCAATTTAGTTTGAGACCCCATTTATTACAATATTCTTTAAAAATATCCAGATTTTTCTGTAAGTACCCCGACGTTTCACCGAAAAAAACAACATGTCATCTGCAAAAATAATTGTTGTCAAAATTAAGTCATTCATATGTATATCAATCCCATCATTATTCTGTATATACTTCTTTAAATCTAAGAACAGGCATGCTAAAATGGGAGATATTGTCTTCCCTTACTTCAGACAACTATGCTATTGTAAAATTCAGACATATTCCCAAACAGTCTAACGCAAGATCGTAGATTAGTACATAGTTTGTAATATACTTAACATTTTTATATCTAGAATCAAACCCATTCTTTATTTTCAGAAAGCGTGTTTACATCGAATGTAACTTTATTTTCATAAATATTATCTTTAGAAAACAGCGGATCACCAACATGTCTCAAAGTTTCTGTAAAATTTCTAGATCTGCAATTTGAAACTGATATTCGAACCCTTAGTATGAATACAATTTTGCAAAAATATAAAACCAATTTATTGACATTTTTGTATATGTAATAACGGAGATGAACATTATAAGCCATCTCTATTTGTATGCATGTCTTGTGTTTGTGTAAATGTATTGCAAAATAAAGTGAGAATAAATATGTTTAAACTAAAGCTTCTGAGAACAGCTTTACTGCATCATTTACCAAGCCCCTCTGTCGCTATTTCTGTCTTTCTTTTCTGCATGCAGCTGTAGTTGCCAAGTCATCGCAACACAAAGAAAAGGACAGCGGTGCATAACTTAATATACCAAAATCACCGACACGCCTAAAATTATGAGTAATCGCTGTATATTTCATGTTGTTGATGATAGCAGTAGTAGTAGTAGTAGTAGTAGTAGTAGTAGTAGTAGTAGTAGTAGTAGTAGTAGTAGTAGTAGTAGTAGTAGTAGAGGTGGTAGAGGTGGTAGTAGAAGTAGTAGTAGTAGATGGTGTAGTAGTAGTAATAGTAGAAGTAGTAAGTAGCAGGCGCGTGTCTGGGTCGTATTTAAAGTTACGCACAATTACAAGGGAAATAACCTTTGTAGTAATACTTTTGAATACATTCGGTTCTTTTCTAATGAATAACAGGCAAAATGCGGACATGCGAGATACATAACGCAAAATATGAACGACTAAAATCCTGACGTGTATAAGTTTAATCATTTTAAACCTTTTCAACTTGATTGGCTTTGTAATAAGATTTTATAACATAGAAACAACGGAAATAAAATATAGCATACCTAACCCGGGTTAGGCATCGACTTTCTTAGTGTTTTTGGTACTTTTAGATTTTCGATTTTTCGAACGAAGGTTACGCACGTGCGTTACATGTAAGTGTGTAATGGCTGAAACGCGCCTGGTAACTAGTATAGTAGTAGTAGAAGTAGCAGTAGTAGTAGAAGTAGTAGTAGTAGTAGTAGTAGTAATGGCAGTAGTAATAGTAGTAATAGTAGTAATAGTAGTAGAAGTCGTTTTGTAGAAGTAGTGAACAAAGTAGTACAGGAAGTACAAATAAACTTCATTACATCTTCAACAAGAACAGTCGTTGATGCGTAGCATAAAATGCGACGCAAACACTGTAACAGTTAAACAGGTTAAAGGAATATGGGAGCCTATAAAAAAGACCTACTTGTTTTTTGGGCGTTGTCGCTTGCGACACCATCCAGAGTTATGTTAAGCCAGATCTCGGAAACACAAAGAATAAACAAACCATAACCTTGACTACTCGCGGCCAGTTATTCATGCCTGGGAAGAAGTAGCGAGTGTACAGGATAAATATGTGTGTCTAAGGAGGTTAGACGTATCAGTTGTCTCCAGTCATACTTCACATTAATATTGTTATCTGTTTAAACTAGAAGTTCATTATTTTGTGTAATTCAAATATACAGAAAATGCAGATTATGAATGAATAATGTCGCGTACGAATATCACTTATTGTCTAGAAGAAAAAGTTGAAATGAGGAACGAACTGCCATTTTAACGAGTGTCTCACTGACTATATGTTATCTACTAGACCGCTGTTCTAGCTTTATTCAAAAGATATCCTGGCTGATGTGTTAACATATTTCACACAACCCCTTTTAAACAGAGATCACATTACTAACTCAAGTGTTTTAATGAACAGAATACTAATGAACAAGTAAGTTAGGGTGGGGGAAGTATTTTACCACTTATTTGGCAAAATGGAGACGGTTGTTTGCTACCCTTGTCATATCTGTTAAAGAAGAGTGGGGGTGGGGCGAATTTGTCCACCTGGACATTTTTTTCAGACAGTTTTTGTCATTTTCCGAATATCATTACCTATATCTAGTCAGTATCAAGAATGCATTACATTTTGCCATATTAATCTCGATGTTATGGTGTTTTAAATGCATTGGCAGCAATTTTGGTGTTATCACACGAAGCGCATTTCATATTTACAAACTTAAACGTAAAAGAACATTCATTAGCATAATTTATTAGTCTACAAAACGTACACAATCCGCACACAAAGATAAACGCTCAAGGTCGCTGCAAAGTACATCATGAATGTAAACAACTGACAAACATGATCAAATTAAACGCCTTTAAAGGAGGTATTCGACCATTTTTTACCCCTATTAGGGAGAGTGTGGAAAAACATCCTCATAAATTCGTGTGTTGGTATCAGTAAAAACAATTCTGACTACTGCCTCAATTGTTAGTGCAACTCGTTAAACAAATTGCTTCAATTCTATAAATTAGCATGATGGGGACTTCTGCCAAAAATAGTCATCGACTTCAGAGCGGATAAGCTGATGACATGTGATGTCAAAAGTAAGTGGTCACGTGGTTACCCTGTGCAGTGTGGCTCAGATGGGGAATACATGTTTGTAATGACAGTAGGGTGTTATTCTTATATTTTCATATATATATATATATATATATATATATATATATATATATATATATATATATATATATATATGTATGTATATATATATATATATATATATATATATATCTATATATATATATATATATATATATATATATATATATATATATATATATATATTTATATAGGGCATCAATAAACAGCATTTAGCGGGATCTTTTCAGGTTATCATAATTTTTTAATTTGAAACATTATTGTATCTGGTTTATGGATAAAGACAAACAAAGAAAACGGTGAAAACAGAGCAATCTGTTATGTCTTTAATCCCGACGGAACTAATGTTGTAACAAAGCAATGTTATTATGTAAGTATGTGCTACTCTGGTTTATTATTACACAATGAGCTGACATTAAGAACACAACTTTACAAAAGTTGCTGTCAGGTGGAAGGTTGTATGTCATTCATTAAAGAACTAAAATACTATAAAATATCAAACTCACAAAGCAATATTTTAATAATTTCGAAGATGGATACTGCTATTTAGTAAATCTGAGTGCAAAAAGTAAGTCTGAACATATTTTGTTTTTGCAAAATGTTCTTGTTATAAAAGTCTTGGACAAAGAACAAAATCTCAACCATGTTATCAATGCTCATCTCTCGGATGTATCTGGTGCAATGATACTTATTGAAATCACGATCGTTTTGTTCGCAGGAAAGCGGAAGAATATGCTTTAAATGTAGTTCGCACAAAACATAAACAATGGAGTCGTTTAACAGCTGTGTCTTTGCTGCGTAAGGTAAATTAAACTTGAATGATTAAAATTTGAAGCAGCCACAAAGTGAAGATTTACAGACATCGTACTATAGTGAGTTGTCATCCGAGATGCCATCTTTGTTTTGACGTCTGTCACAAAAGAAGTCCCATTTAGGGAAGTGGCCGAGGTAATCCGACTACCTACATACATCCGAGAGATGATTCGTGAATTATCCGAGGTGTTCCGATTGTACAGAAGTATGTATTTGAGAGTAGTGAACGGTTCTCTAATGGGATCTTGACTAGCTGCTACTTGACTTTCTTATTTTTTTGTTTGCAGCTACATCTATAATTACAAGCTGCACTAGTAACATCGAGACATACTCTAATTCTCTTGTTAAACAAGACCTTGCCAAACAGGTGCAAATTCCTATAAATGTCAGCCTCCTTTTCATAATTGTAAGCTATACTTAAATATTATTGCAAGCTACACTGTTAAAAGCCGAATAATCGGTTGATTTATCTGAAACCGATCTCACAGTTTAGCTACGATTTCCTGTTATTTTCCAAGACACTACCATCCTAATAAAAATGAAATCTATAAGAGGTACTGATCTCCATAGCGGCGCCAGTTACACACATATGCTGCGCTCATGCGCTAAGATATCACTCGCTCGTAAGGGTCCGTTTATAAGAGCGCGAACGCGACCGCGAACGCGAACGTGGTTTTTCGTCCTGGAATAGTTTAGTTATTTGTAGAAGAACCGTTCAAATAGAGTGCGAACGCGAACGCGAACAATTTTTTGTTCGCGCGAACGACCGCCTTGATTGCCCACAGAGCGAATTTTTCAGAAGGTCGCGCAGTTTTTTTGCTATTTTCCAATCAGCAAGTATTTTCCTGGCATCGTTTCCACAAATAGAAATGTCAGTTTCATGACAGTTTCCATAAATAACTTGACACTTTTTATAAGTCAACATTGCTTCAAAATGGACATATCAGAAGTCCTAATTATTGAAGTAGAAAAAAATAACTCTCCAAATTCATGTCGTCTTTGTAAAAGCTCATGCACAGAAACACGCCTCTTTCTTTTCCTACGTTTTGTGTACAAGTACAACACTACAAGTTCCTCCGTGTCTGACTCCATGATTCTAAATGATCAAATTTGTTAGCTCTTAAAACAGCTGTAACTGTACCTGGTCATCGTTTGCTTATACTTTCATAAAAATAAGTATTCAGTTACTTTACAACTGACATTAAATTAATTGAAAGTAAGGACACCTAGATGTAATTTTATAAAGTTATATTGCCCATACAAATTTAAAGACACCCCTAAGATGCGGTTCGTAATTCTGTTGTAGGTACCGGTATAATAGAAAACGATTGCACTTAACATAACGATCAAATGATGGCTGCTTTGAAAATACACGTAGAGTTCGAGCCGTTGTCTGTACTTGATATTACAATGCATTGATCGATTGATTCCTCCAGTTGTCCAGAATGTCCTAGTTTAAGGGTGGTATTCAATTCTTTGAACCATTTTTTTCCCTCAAATATCCAAATAAGTGATTGTTACCTGAAAAGGTCCTGTAAAATGCCTTTCACTGGTGTCCCAGATCTGTGTAAACAGAGGTAATAATAATGATGATGATGATAATAATAATAATAATAATAATAATAACATTATTATTATTATTAGTAATAATAATAATAATAATAATAATAATAATAATAATAAATATTATTATTATTATTATTATTATTATTGTTATTATTATTATAGCACTACTGATACTGCTTCTACTACTGCTTCTGCAACTACTACTACAAATAATAATAATAATAATAATAATAATAATAATAATAATAATAATAATAATAATAATAATAATAATAAAAATTACAATAATATAGCTAATGTGATTAACGACCAAACATATGACGGCAATAAGCTTAATGTTTTATAGGCAATGTTCCAGTATGTATTGTGACACTTAATAGGTCATACGGCGCCGAATGTTCCATAACAAGTGACCGCGAGTGGTCAAGTTCATGCAAGGTCAATGCTTCGCGCTGCCGAAATTTACGCTTCTCATAACATTGGTTAGTACAGTAAGCGACACTGCCCAAAACTGATTTTACCATCATAATTATGTTTTTTTTGTTCCAGACGAATAGCGGCTCCAGCCACACAGTGTGCCTTCCCACCCAGAGCGGGTCAATGTGCCGTACGGCCAATACAACCCGGCTTACGTAAACGCCGTAACATCCGGCGGGATCAAATCAGTCTTCTAATGATAAATCGGTTGCTAGGACCACCTCACGTGACCCCCAAAGCCCCGTCTCCGCCAACATACGCACTTACGATGTCTCCGCCCCTCCATACCAACCAGACAAGAGTGAAACCCCTTGCCACCTGTCTGCGATCCAGCTACATCAAGAGCCTGCCGGCTTGGAACCTTGGAACTCCGAACAGAAAACTTGACGACTTTTCTGACACAATGTCACCAGCGAGTAGTCAGCGACTCAGCTGATTGAAGTACATGCTTAAAATCATTTTCTCTTTTGCAATTAACATAACAAACAAAACGCTTCAAAATAGCAGTTTCAATTGCTGCGCATGCGTGACATCTAAATAAAAAATAACTAGCAATTCGGATATCTTCGTTGGCTCGGCATGGATTAGTAAAATAAATAGATTTGAATACCGACACACTTAGCGCACTTCAAGCTCAAGAATCTATTAACGATAGCCATTTTATAGAATAAAATAATATCTTTGAGACATTTTAAAGGTTTATAAACATCGTCTGGTTCCCGGGCCATGAATTTGTTATAGGTGATAAAATAGCAAACAGTCTCAACAACATACTTTACAATAAAATGTAGACCGGTTAAATAATAATATTTACCAGAACAACATACTTTACAATAAAATGTAGACCGGTTAAATAATATTTACCAGAACAACATACTATACGATAAAATTTAACCCGGTAAAATAATATTTGCCATAACAACATACAATACAATAAAATGCAACCCGGTTAAATAATAATATTTACCAGAACAACATACTTTACAATAAAATGTAGACCGGTTAAATAATATTTACCAGAACAACATACTATACGATAAAATTTAACCCGGTAAAATAATATTTGCCATAACAACATACAATACAATAAAATGCAACCCGGTTAAATAATGTTATTTACCATAACAACATACTTTACAATAAAATGTAGACCGGTTAAATAATATTTACCAGAACAACATACTATACGATAAAATTTAACCCGGTAAAATAATATTTACCATAACAACATACAATACAATAAAATGCAACCCGGTTAAATAATGTTATTTACCATAACAACATACTATGCGATAAAATGTAACCCGATAAAATAATATTTGCCATAACAACATACGATACGATAAAATGTAGACCGGTTAAGAGAAAGAGCAAGTTATCTCGGCAAAAAGAATAGTTCCATAAACGGCCTTCATTGCAACATGAAGAACCTTTTGAACAATATTAGTTAGAAAAGTATAGCTTGATCTCTTGTTCTGGATTGTACATTGTGTTAAGTAATATCCTTTAAAGCAGAACATTATTTTCTTACTTGGCGTAGTTCGACTATGTCACACGTCTTCATCGAATGCCAGACAAAAGCTCACCCGGACAAAATACCTCCATCAATTTTGATGGGGGCAGACAAAAATCCTCCCGTCTTTATTTAGATAAAAACAAAAACTCTCCTGCTTATGTTTTGTACCCTATTTATACACAAACAAAAAGTCATCTCATCACTTAAAAACAACTCACATTACTTAATCTGAGTGAGTGTACGAGTGGACAGTGTGAGGATAGTTCGATGACACTACATTATGTAAATGTATTTTGATACCGCGTGCGCAGGTTCGAAAGACGTCACGTCATTGTTAACAAACTGAATGTTACGTCTTTATTGTTGGAACAGTCGATATATGTTTTAGACAGGTTTTCTCGTTAAATTAACACTAGCCGGTTAATTTTCAGTGTAAGCTTTTAACGACCGTTAAATGTCCGTAAAATTATGTTATATCAGTCTATTTCTAATCGGTAAAACATGGGTGTAACTCTTACCCGTGTATAGGTATATAAAAAGAGTAATAGTGTAATGTAACATTTTATCGCCAAACACTTTCACATCAATCATAAACATAATAGTCGGGGTGAAGTTTTTTTTTTAGTTTTATACATTTTATACTTAAGGGGTACAAAATACAGGAGAGCTTTTGTGCAAAGACAGGAGGGGTTTTGTCCAGGAGACGAGAGGTGTTGTTTCTTTTGTACGGTCCAATCAACATTGATGGGAGGGGTTTTGTCCGTGTGAGCTTTGGTCCGGATACCATCGTCATCAGCTGATATTCGTTCATTAAGTGTCATGTGAATAAGCAAAGCCACGTGACACAAAGGATATTATACACTGGAGGTAAATCTAGAACCTCGACCCAGTTGAGTACTGGCCGTCGCTGTCTGATGGTGATGGATTCTTTTACACATCGTTTTCTATGTTGATCGTCTGATGTAATAACCTGTATGTTTTCTATGTGGTGATCAGTTTATTCACAATGTTTATACACCGCCGAGTTGGATATATATGATATATGTTTGTTTTCCGAGGAGTTCAAAGTGATCTTCCTGTCTCTCCAACATAATCATTTTCACAATTCTTCCACACGATGTAGTAATAATTTTTATTTTGCCTATTTTTGTTTCACCCAAGTTAACTGTGAAAATTCTACTTTGTTATTAAAAGCACAAAACAGCCAGACTAGAACTAGAGAATGCCGTCTCATTGACGCATGTCTCAGTTCAGCTGAAAGTATGTCTGCATGTTCTATTCTAGATAAAGTCAAAATCGAAATCGTAAATATTTTTCCCAATAAGAAATCATTAATTAGATTAAATGCATTATATATACTAAATTATTTATGAAAAATGTATGAAAATGCACTCGAACGAAACTGTACACATTTATTACTGAATACGTTACTAAATACGGCGATATAACTTTAAATAGACAGGAGATGTAGCGGGAAATACAAATCGATTTAAAACCATGAAAAAACTTACACTTCGCGCATGTATGTTAACATTTCTTCTTTCCTTCCTGTGAACACTGCCGATTGTGTAAAACGTGCAAGAGGTCGCCCTTGTCTGAGCGACAGAGCTGCCAACCTGTACCCCCTCTGTACTATTCAGCCTTGGTCCCGAGCAGAGCAAAGCCACAGAGCTGCCAACCTGTAACTTCAGTTTATGTTACGTTGATTACGAATCAGTTTGAGTACGAATTTTGTAGTTAAATTCCAACTGGTTCCCCACTTTGTGTACGAGTGTACGCATTTCGTTTTACACGGGGAAACCAGGCAATTTTCTTGACCAATCGGTAATTTCCGTATACTACGAACGAAAACTTATTAAGCGTCGTCTGCAGTCAGCTTAAAGCGGTAGACCAGTTTGGAATTATTACCTTAAATGTACTTAATTTCACTTAGTAATCACATATGTAATTAATTAACGAACTAGTTGCCAAAGTAGAAAGCCACGATTACGATTACTTGCCTTTAAATCACAAAGTTTGCTGCAGCCTGCACAGTGCAGCGCGAGGTCAGCATTCAAGACGGGTTATAAATGAAGATGAACTGTAAGCGGAAAGTGTGCTAGACCTTACTCTGATTGATGTATTTTATCAAAATGTATTGATATCACAATCAGTTTGTTCGACGTAAATGTTGCATTTAATTTTATCGGAAGAGAAAAAAATGTCTGGCAAAAACGACGGATCTAGCTGTAAAACAGAATCGAAAAGTTGACTAGTGCTTATTTTTGATCCATTTACACGAATATAGCATCGCTGGCTTTGTAAAAAAATTGGGTATATCGGTAAGGGGTAAGCAACGAATCACACATGCGAGCACCGTTTCTTAAAGAAATGATAGCTAAATTTATAGCAAATGTTGGAAATGAGAACAGTCTGTATTTCGGATGTGTAGACATTTCGGATGACAATGACCTTCATAGTTTCTTTTTGTTTTGAAAGGGATAATGGTTATCTTTTCAACAAATGGAAGAAATGGATTGTTCTTATTTCTGATACAGGACTTATTTAATTGACACACATGTAGTAAAAGTGTACATTTGACATTTCATCATTCTTCACACTTGTTTATCAACATATATGGTGAATTGAATTGGACATAGAGATTAACCGTTATAAGTTGTTTCAAAAGCACATTCATTAAATACTTTAAAAGATCAGTTTATAAGACTGAC
This sequence comes from Sinonovacula constricta, assembly GCA_007844125.1. Taxonomy (NCBI): domain Eukaryota; kingdom Metazoa; phylum Mollusca; class Bivalvia; order Cardiida; family Solecurtidae; genus Sinonovacula; species Sinonovacula constricta. The sequence continues at coordinate 11,214,485 of CM017558.1, read as the reverse complement.
ACTCCCCAGTATGCCTGAAATAAAACGCTTATTTTAGAATGCTGAAAAATTCCATGCATATATGTTTATTTATTTAGATTTGCATTGCAATATTCTAACGACATTCATTCCCAACAAACACTGTCTGTAAAAAATCCAATCCTGCCAACTGCCATAAATTGAAAGTGCGTTTGCTAAAAAGGTCAAAAATTGCTGTACATTGACACTTTTATGTGGAATAAAATTACTGCCAATAGATATCATTTTAGCCAAAACACACACTCACACACATACAACTTTAGATTTACATGAATAGATTTTTAAAGAAAGATTTGATGATATTCTTCTGCATTTCTATTCACATAAACATGATATATAAAAATTTTATCATTTTGTGATATTTTTACAACTAAGATATCTGTCATGAAAGGTCTTCATTAGTAGTTGGCATTTGCAATGTTAACCAGGTGATGACGGCGCCACTCCAAATTTATCCAAGAACAGAAAGAAGGGCTGTGGATGGTAAGTTGTTTGAAAACAAGATGAAATGGACTCAATGTATAGCATTAGATAAATAAAATCATTAATTTTACAACACATCCTTACTTTTATTTCATATATGAATATCTGCTTGTAAATGAAAGACCATTATTGCCAATCATTCTACATGGGTTCTGCCTTCAAAAAAGGTTTTCAGCTCAAGAAATAGTATTGCTTTAGGTAATAAATGGGTATTTTTAGTGTATTTTTTAAAGATAAAAACAAATGCATAAACTTCTTAACAAAATTGTAAGTAATCTTCTTACAAATTTTAGTATAGAAGAAATGTTGGGGTTTTTTTTAACTATGGACATAAGGGCAATATCAAGTCTTCTAGAAAGTTCTGGCCCTGTACTTGATAATACTCGTTTTGTCGATGATTATTGTGTAAGTTTTATAAGTATATCTTCCTAGATATTAACTTATGTCTGTTCATGCATTATTCTTCCAATTAAAAATATATAACTGCAAAAATATTGGATTGATTTTCTTGTGTTACAACTGCAAAATTGTTATTCAAGATTATTCAAGATTGTTATTCTTCTGTTATACAGATTGTAAAACACCAGTCCAGGAATTTTCTTCGTTAGTATCAGAGGTATCAGTCAAGGTTGTCTAAAGACAGAATAACAGATTAGAGGCATGCTCATCTAGCCGTTTGTCACGTGTTACTAAATCTGAATATTGAATCAGGTATGTCAAGAACAAAAAGGTTTATATACCAGTATGTGCTCACAAGACCACACCCTGATGTAACTATTAACAGTTAAGGCAATTGTCTTTTTGCACATTTCTCTGAAAATGAAATAAATAGAAATGAAATAAATTTGTATTTCAGAACAATAATAAAATATTGTGTGCAAGTGGTGTTTTTATAACAGATGTACATAAGCTCTTCTATGGATTAAAGACGCAGTTAACATTTGATTGTGACCGTTTTGTTTTAACTGAAACAAAATATGTTTTCAAACTAGTTTATTGCACCTTTATTTAATAAAATATACATACGTTTTATATTAGAAATGAACATTCACATATACAATACTAATTTTCCAGTCAAGATGAAATGTTGTAGTCTGTGTTCTATAACTGAATGCCTTAAGTTATTTGGCGCAAAGTGCCACGTTATTAATTGTATTTGTTGTTGTTGCTTTTGTTTAAAATGCAAAGACGATTGTTAATGTATGTGTTGTTTTTAACTAATTATTTGACATTAAATATTAACTTAAATCAATGAAGAATACTTATCTTTATTTAAACCAACGTGAGTGACAGTTTGCAGCTTTTCACCTTGTGACAACAATGATACAAATTTCTATCATGGACAAAAACATATTGTACATTGTACGTGTCTCATTAAAACATGTATGGATACTTCTCTGCAAATGATCATTAACTTGATTTTGATATATTGCAACTGCATTAATAACACGACTCTTAAGTTATACAAATGTTAACAATGCATCTGCATTGCCATATACATGTATGTCAGATAGAATGGACCTAGTATTGCTGTTGTTGTTTTTTTTTCATTAAGAGAAAGGTTCAATCTGGTAAAATGTATAGGAAGAAGTGTTTGCTATATTTTCAAAAGTTTTGCTCGATTCTTTTTCGAAAAAAAAGTGTCACTATACAGACATAAAAGACCCTTTTTGTAAGTTTTATTTTATTTATCATACCAATAGTGGCAATTTAAAGAAAAAATGTACAAATCGAAAATATGATTTTTGACATCATCCATCTATTGAAATACAACATAAATGTGTCAATTTCCTTTACTGTATAGTAGTTGTTTTTATGAAAGCTGATAAAGTCCATTACTGAACTTGACTTTTGTCTTACAAAAAGTATTTTTATAATCCGATATCTAGATGAAGAATTTTTGTACATTCCTGTTTTGCTGAAACTGGGATAATTTCACATCTTTGAAACAAACACAACGGCAATTTTGCCCAAATAACCCCCGAAGACCCAAAATCCCATGGCTTGTCATATTTCTTAACAAATAATGGACACTCTTTTGCAAATGTTGGTGAATACCTTACATTAAAGCAACCATTTTGAGAGTGAATAAAGGTTAAATAATTAGATATAGATTTATAATTCAACAAAAGTTCTAAACTATTGAGAAAGATCGAGAAATCGGATGTCAGAGAGAGAGAGAGAGAGAGAGAGAGAGAGAGAGAGAGAGAGAGAGAGAGAGAGAGAGAGAGAGAGAGAGAGAGAGAGAGAGAGAGAGAGAGAGAGAGAGAGAGAGAGAGAGAGAGAGAGAGAGAGAGAGAGAGAGACAGAGACAGAGACAGAGACAGAGACAGACAGAGACAGACAGAGACAGAGAGACAGAGAAAGAGATACAGAGACAGAGAGTGGTAATACTTAAAAACGATGTAGATTTAAACTATTTGTATTTATTAATAAATGAGAGGGCTGTCACGATACGCTTGAAGCGTAACACGATATATTGCGATACTTATAGAGCGTATTGCAATACGTACCACAATATATTGCCATATTTTATGACACTATTATAAGGAGCTTTACACCAACTTATAATGAACAGAATGAACAACAAATGCCTGAGTATAATATGACATAGCTATAAAAGCTGTGTAACAAGTAAACACAGAAACGTGAATGTAATAGGACGTGAAGGTAGCAAAGTAAAGAACAATCAAACAACAAATTAACTGAAAAAACAAACAAACAAAACAAAAAACAACACCCAACAGTGTACTGCGATACACCCAGTTAATTTGGCGGATGATGACGAATCACGAATGTTTTTAGGTTTGTTTACCTCCACTGTATCTTTCATTCGTATCAAAATATCAACAAAATGCGACACCTTCAACAATTTTCTTTGTTGATCTGTCATCGTTTACCTAGAAGTAGTCCACCACAATCGCTTTTTGTGATTTAATTCGGCATTCTTTCGAAACATCAATTGGCTCAGCCATATTGTTTGCAATTTGCAGCCGTCGTGTTCGATTAAACAACAGTTAATGATATTGTTCTATGTATTCTGCAACGAACTATCCTATTATAATGTGTCTACTTTAAGTAAATTTTAATTCCAATAGATTCCAATAGATTCAAGTTTCAATGTAACATTCCTTTTTTTCATAATTCCGGATATGAAACTAAGAAATCAAAAGCCAAATTCTAGTTTTAAACTCTTACTAACTTCTGTTAAAAACCTGCAAATCATTTATATTCCGAAAATAAGTGCATACTGATAAGGACAAATAATAGAAATTTCTCTTATCAAATCTGTTAAACAAAACAAGTACTGAATCCAGGGAAAGAAAGTATTATAACAAAAGAAAAAACTTTCAGAATGATGACAAAATTAACCTTCAAATAGCTTTCGACTCAATGCTTGAGAAAGTGACTCATCAATCTTCATCAGTGTTAAAAGGTATGTTGCTGTCAAATAGATTTGTGACTTGTGACTTACTTGTATATTTAAATGCAAATTAAAGATAACAAAAACATTAAATAACGTGTAAATTGAAATTACCTATATTTTAGAAGTAGCTTTTTTCCACCAAGACAGCCATTTTGATTTTAGAGAACATGTTTATATTCTTACATACACACTGTCTTGCCTGTTTTGTTTTAAGACATGATACAATTTCTGTTCTGTTGTTTATTGTAACGTTCATTAGTGAGGCGAAAAGAATATAATCCACCAGGAGTTGAGAGATAGCCCTAAATATATTGTATTAAAAAGCAATTTTACAGATTGTTCATCCACATAGCCCCGTAAAATCGGTAGATTTCTTGTGTTTTGGATCCTGTGAAGGCTCACTTTTTCCTCTTTTTACATTTGGTGCCTTGGCCTACTGCAGTATTCTATTTTTTGTTGTGATATGCAACAGTGCTATAGAGTAGAACAAGAGATGACATTCAGGGTTTATCTCAATGTGTAAAAAGAGAGGATTCTAGCAGTTTCACAGATATATCTATAGCTCAGTCGGTAGTATTGGGTAGGTCTGAAGTTTGAAACCTTGTAGATGGTCACTTTTTCTGATACAGGAATGACCTTAAAGGAATGTTGTTAGTTTTAAACTACAAGTACATTCTTATGTCTACAATTACACGTAAACTACTACATTTGAAAATGACAACAATGACAAAGGTGAGCCACGAAGCGGCTACCAATATGCTCAATGATACTTGATCTATCAATGACTGTAAAGTTTATTAGATTCTAAATATATTTGGGCTTTCCCCAAATGAGGAAGTACTTATCATATTACGATTTTTTATTTATCTCCCTGTGGTTGTGGTTGAATGATATTAATTGCCGTCCGCAGTGAAGCGCGGCGTCCTTTATGGAATGCATTAGAAATTTGAAAATAGGTTGTTGTTGTTGTCATGTCTTTCACAACTCTTCGGCGGAAGTCTATTTCGTAAAAAGGGCCTAGGTGTTGCGAGTGGTTATTAGGTACCAATTAAACTTCTTATACCATGTTAGTGACAAAAGAGTTTTGATAATTATAAAATATTAGTGGTAAACACATTGATACCATTACTTTCTAAACAAAGTTAAATGAATTTAGAATACATGAAGACATTATACTAATCAAGAATAAATAGCAAACAAGTGTTTTTCTGTGACAAAGTAGTAAATAGATATCGGTCCTGTTTTTTTTTACATATATAAACCACATACTAATGTAAAAAAGTTAAAATTATTTTACATTAATTAAAGAAGTCATCTTTCGACAATGTATGATGTAAACTGATTTGAACTACCAGGAGTTGAAATGGAAAATATGTTTTGAAAAGTGTCCAAGGTTGGCATTTTATTTACCGTTCATGCACAAAATGAAATGGTATCAACTGTCACGAAAACCATTTACTTTTATGATAAATGTATATTTGCAGGAAGAAGACAAATTTTCTTTCAAATAGAAACAACACTATTGTAAAGTAAAGAAACGTTTACTCCTCTTAAAAAGCTAAAGTCAAAGTAGGCTTTACATAATGTTGGGAAATGTTCACCATTTCTTAGATTTGATCTGTTTCAATGTTACTGTGACCCTTGCAGATTTGTCTCCTAATTCCTGCCCCCACATATTTCAGGGCTAGAAGCTTGCCTACATATCTTACACAATATGTTGTTTTGTGAGTGCCGATAATGTCCTAAATAATATGCAGTTAGCAAAAGGCCTTACAAAGTATCAAATTAAAATCATTGATTGTTTTAGTAGCACAATGCACAAATATACATGTTGCAAGCTCTGTGTATTCAGCAGTGTTATTGTTTCACACATTCATCTCTTTCATGCAAACTTGTTTTTATGTTAATTTCATATGCACTTTATTACTTTAACATAATGTTTATTTCCAACCATTACACGCAACAAGTTCTTAGTATAGGTTTAGAATCTAAATTGGTGATTCTTCCAGTCGGTCCATTTGAATTTGGGTCTGCTCATTTTGTTAAATGACTAATCACTTTTATATTTGGCTTGCACGTGAATTCCTTTGTCCTGTGCGTTTTCAAATTTTAGTATATATTGCAATGCTCATTGGACTTTGTCATATATTCTTATTCATGGAAAAGAAACCACGATCGCTGGCTTCGTTCGCTCCCTTTGGTTTTTAATTCCAGGATGAGTCGCCCATATAGACACTAACCTTAACATAGTAAAACTATACACAATCGTCTCGGTGTAAGAAAAAGAAAATCAATACTAGAGTAAGTTTCATGAGTACACACGAACGCATCAGTTTCAACATATGCGGTAGTGTGCTGACAAAATGGCGCTATGACGCGATGACGTCACACATATAATTAGCACTAGTTTGTTTTTGTTTGTTTGTAAGGCACGTAGGCAGGTCAGTTGTTAAACGGTTTTGAAATATTCTGTCATGTAATTTGCCTGCATTCAAGTGTATGCATGTCCATTTTTCTACATATTTACATGATTTACGTCGTGTATTTAGAGTACCGAAGTAAACGGAAATCAGAGTACTTGTTTGCAGTCAGGAAGTTTGTCAATCGCAATAATAATGCTGGAAATTATTACCTTGGCTTGATAAGGAAAAAAACTGAAGACGTTCAGTCTTATTATCCGGAGCCTGCGTTTGGGTAAATACAAATAAATTCTCATATCACCCTATTAACGGGTTATTGAACATTTACGATTTCGAAGCTCAGTCCTATGTCTTTGTCCGCACGTGCGTTAAAGGCATCTCGAAAGGAATGTGGTATCCCACTGAGCCAGGCCCCCACATGCTATGACCAGACCTGCTAATTGCTGGTCATCACTGCAGGGAGTCTTTAGCCAACATAGTACTAATCTGTCACAGTAATACCTCTGATGGGTTAATGCAAAACTAAATTACCTGCTAGTATGGATGTGAGACAGTAGGCTAGTTTTACACAAAGCCACAAACATTATTGTTAGTGATAATGTGGGTTGTTTACTATATGATCCCTTACAAATTCTTTATTGCATTAATTACTAGGTGTCAATTTTGTAACTGCAAGATTATGTATTTATTTCATAGCTAAATATTTAATTTTGAAATTACATGAGAGATACAAGTTTTAGTATTCAAAATGACTCTGAAGGAAATTATTCTGACAATGAATGACTTTTTAAATTGCTTTTGTTAGAAACGTTTCGTTACATTTTACAAATCAATATATATATATATATATATATATATATATATATATATATATATATATATATATATATATATATATATATATATATATATATATATTGGATTGCGTAATTGGTATGGTATATTCACAACTGTTTCCTTTACAAACTGTGAATGACTATGTTCAACTCCCAGATATAGCATACATACACTTGGATCTTGAACAATACCTGTGTGACAGACACATCGTTACAGACTGTGGCAGCCTGGCTTATCAGAAAACAGATGATGCTGGGTGGGGCAATAAATGGGGGGGGGGGGGGGGTCCCTTTTATAAGGCTTTTGAGATGCCTTTAAGCATTGCTTCCTTTTAGTTGTGTAGGAAAATAGAACATGTGACACTGATTGGTCATGATCTCCGGCGTTCACTAAATGCGTGTGGTTATACTGTCAATCAAGGGATTACAGTTTGTGGCGGTTGCCTTTTAACACCAGGAGGCGGGGCACGAAATTATCGTCGCGACCAATTAACACTTGGTAGGCTCAATGATTGGCAGTGATCTGTTTCGATTAGCTGCGCAAATATACTCGCAGATGCTTGTCGCTTGCAGTAGGATATATTGCGTAATCAAATGATCGGCTGGTAGCTACTGTCTGGGCAGTATTTAGGAGGAATGAGATTAAGTCTGTCGGGAACATCGAAGCGGGAGAATTGATGTGCTCAGCGTGAGGCGTGAGACAGACCCTTGATATCGGGAGTCTCCCGGCGAAATCGGGAAGCATCACATGTCTGTGTTGTACGAGGGTTTCAAAAATTGCATTACATTATGTTTTATCCAATTGTTCGATCATATATTCAGCAAGTACTCATCGGATGTCCGGCATTGTCGTTAGTTAGATGATGTACTGTCTTTTTAAACATATATTATACACCCTTTGATGCTTTGCAACAATGCTTTTCTTGTTATTGCTATTTTATGAAAGAGCATGTACATGAAGTCCATAATAAATCCCAGCCGCTTCGGTGGTCAGGGGACATTACTCTAACTAGACGTATTCATATTGCATTTTGTTGTTTCCCTTGTTTCTACATGTCTGCATGTCGTATCTCATTTATGTAAAAATATTATGAAATTGTCCATTTTAATCAGTTTAGAACGACAAAATGCAATTTATAAATTACGTTATAAGATATGCGTTATGGTGCAAGAATAAAAAAAAGCAAATTAACACTATAAATGACATTTCATACATAAAGTATTTATCTACCCACATGAGTGATGACTAAAACGTTTCTATCAATTCAAAACCATAGACTTGAAATTGGCAATTCATTTATCTCAGTAAGGACTTCCATTCGCCTCATTGCATATTGAATCATTAAAATTATGGTAATGACAGACGCCGTTTGAATTCATTAATAATTTGTCATGTCACAATGTATAAAGCGAACGGCATGACATTTGCTGATTACATCTTTAATTAAAAGCAATTAGGACTCATACATCAAAATTTCATAGCATGCCGATTGATTGTTTGTGATAAACTGTGATGTATTATGAAAGCATAATATAACGCCTTCAAATACGTTTTCATCAAACAAACATTGGAGTTTGAACTGACTGGAGAAATATGTCGAATGTAATTGGAAAACACACAACAACAACCTAAATTATCATACAATAAGATTCAGATAATGCATATTTTTGTACAAAACAGTAATTATTGAAAAACAATAATTATGTTATTTAACAGATTATTATGAACATTATGTAACTTATCCTCTCATAGTTTTGATATTTCCGGTGATAAAATTGTTACCTATCAAACTTTTAAACAAGTCTCGTTAAATTATTTTCTTTTTTTTTAATGCTCGGGGGAGAGTTTTACCTGTACAAAATATATACATCTATATATACAACACACATTGCTTCTATGTGTTTAGTTGTCATTAATATTTTTATAACAGATTTTGCAGTGCAATAGGCTTTTATAGTGTTTCTTATTATGTATTTTGTACTATTTATAACTAGATATTAGTGGGTACAAGATCGGAGTTCATCCTGTAGTTAAAGTTTCTACAAAGTATATAGCTGTTTGGCTTAAACTTAAACTTGACATCAATTAATGACCGGCCGCAATGGCTCAAGTGGTAGAGCGTCGGGAGGTCGCGGGTCCAAACCCCGGGTCAAACCAACGAGGTAGTAGTGGCCCTCTAAGGGATGCATTAAGATTTTTCAATAGATTGTCCTCTGTTCTGTTTACTCGCATCTTCACAAAGCAACCGAATTCTTTCCGAATTATCGCTTACTTCATTAGATTGCAAAAACACAAAAGAAATGAAATTATCAAACATGCCGCAGCCTACTTTGTTGGTTTACAAAAACGTTTTGTTTTCCGATTTATCGCCGCCTATTTTGTTTGCTTGCAAACGCACAAAGCAAGTGAAGTTTTGCAGACTTCTCTCCCCCCTTCTAATAGTATGCAAACAAACGAATAAACTGAAGTTAGTCCGACTTGCCCAGCCTATGAGTTGGCCTTTGAACACACAAAGCATTTGAAGTTTTGTCAATTTCTCGCCGCCTATTTTGATAGTCTGGAAACACACAAAGCAACTGGAGATTTACTGGAGTTTTGCAGACTTCTTTCCGTCTATTTTGTTAGCTTGCAAACACACAAGGAACTGAAGTTTGTCTAATTTTGGCCACTTATTTTGTTACCTTGCAAACACACACACGGCAGCTGAGATTTTCGCGACATTACTCCGCCTATTGTTACACTTTTTCATCGGTTCATTCTTTATTGATATTAGTGAAATAATTTCTCTTAATTCAATTTATCACATGATTCACCTTGTTTTCCATTCAATATACCCATGTAATACGTTTTTTGTATTACACTAATGTAATACAGCTTTTCTTGCAATTTGATTGGCTAGCAGCTTCGCGTGACTATTTGGTATTCATCCGCCGAGTTTGTAAACAAACTGGAAGACAATGACAACTCTTTTTTCGTCGGTTCAAATGTCGCGATTGATTATTGGTATAAATAAACTTGCCACCATCATTAAGCGTATAGTTAAGGATTTTGGACTTCCATCCGAAAGACGTCTGACTAACCAAAGCACCAGGAAACATTTAGTTTACAAAGTGTCCGACAATAACATCCCGGCAAATCAGATGATGCAGATAACAGGACACCTCAACATTCAACCAATTAAAATCTGCCCCCATATTAGCGATAATTAGCACAACATGATATCGAACATCCTCACCAAGTTTAACTGTTCTCACCAGTATGTGCATCAACGTCCACAACGCGATGGTAACTTTAATAATTTTCGCCACAAAGGCAAATCGCCGAGGCTCGTTTAATATCATTTTGCCTGAACTCATTTAATATTTTTTTGTATTAAATAACAACTCATGTCAGATCCTCTATATTCAAAACGTTTAAATTATGTTACAACACTGGCTCTTTCTGTGAACCAAACGAACTTGGCATTAACATGATACATAGCCATGGCACAAACATGGGTATAACAGACATGGCCAAATGGCACAAACATGGGTAGAACAGACATGGCCAAATGACCTAAACATGGAAACAATATACATGGCCCAATGGCCCAAACATGAGAAAAATAGATTTGGCCCAATGGCACAAAAATGGGTATAATAGACATTGCGCAATGGCACACACATGGGCATCATAGACATGGCCCAACGGCCCAAACATGGGCATAATAGATATGGCTCAATGGCCCAAACATATTCCTAATAGGCATGGACCTCTGACCTAAACATGGAAGTAATAGACATGGCCCAAAGATGGGCACAACAAACATTGGCAAAATAGCCATGGCCGAAACATGGGCATAAAAGACATGGAACACTGACCTAAATATGGGAACAACAGACATGGCCCAAAGATATGCACAACAAATATGGCCCAACATTTGCAAAATAGCCATGGCCGAAACATGGGCATAAAAGACATGGAACACTGACCTAAATATGGGAACAACAGACATGGCCCAAAGATATGCACAACAAATATGGCCCAACATTTGCAAAATAGCCATGGCCGAAACATGGGCATAACAAACATGGCCTTATGGCCTAAACATGGGAACTTTTGACAGAGTCCAATGGCCCAAACATTGACACAACAGACATGGCCCAATGATCCAAACATGGGCACAATAATTACCATAATTAATACCAAATAATTTTGATACAAGAAATAAACAGCAAATAAGATTGATTAAATCAATAGCAATTTATCCACGTCCTTATTGGGCTAATCTTCAATCAAAATAATCGATAATATCGACGTCAGAGCTGATTAACCAGAAGCTTATTTATCAAAAAGGGGTCATGTGGTTGTTTGTTTGTTTGTTTGTCTGTTTATTGGCTTTATCGTCCCACCAACAAATTTCAGTTATCTGGAGACGGTGTCCACTTGAAGCAGATATATTGCTGCCTTCACTGGGTATAGCATGCCGTGAACACCTGGCATGATACCACACCCAGTCACATTATCCTGATACCGGGCCAACCAGTCGTGGAACTACCCTTATATTTGCTTGAGCTAGGGGAGCTATACCACTACCATTTTAAACGACTTTGGTATGTCGCGGCCCGGGATCGAACCCGGGGCCTCCCGTACCTGGATCATGTGGTAGTCATAGTTTAAAAATTCAATTGGCTCAGGTAGTAAATACATGTTTGTTACTACCAGTAGGATAAGCTCCAATTTCCACATAGATTTGAGATGTCAACAACATCTGGATCTGTTCAGAAAGCAATTATTTATAAGGTTTTAGTCCAAACTGTTAGATGTCATCTTTAAATTGCAAATATATTTAATTGATTAAATGGAAGGGCAGTTCTTACCATGGAATGCATTCTATGTGGGGATGATAGAGTAGCAGGCAGTAAAAGGAGATCGGAGCTGTTCTGTGAGACCCTTTTCAGAGAAATTGGATATTCCGCATTTGACAGTGTCGCTCGCAACAATAAAGATTAGCTTGCAATAATTAGAAGGTAGCAAGCATTAATACGAAATCGCAGCATATTTACGTTCAAAAAATTATGCAATAAATCGACATTGAGTAAGTGAGTGTTTAGTTCCCGAATAGTCACTTTCTCTCTGCGGCGCCTGGGATGTCACATCCTTGCTATTTCTTGTTGTTGGTCTATGATCGTATATAGATGTTAATATATATCATAGACATATGTACATGCACACATGGTTATACGAATTTGTGTATTTATACACACCTCAGAAGGCCGTATATCTTTCGTATTGTTTTAATATAGAGTCTGTAACCATTGTGTCCAAATGACTCGGATATAAATAGTTTAGATCAAAATGAATGAGTCCATTGTGAAATATAAACGAAGATAAAAGGGGGAAATTGCATCTTTTAACAAACAAGGAGATAGAAAATAGAAATCATTTTATTTCATGATTTGTCCTGTGTGAATTTGCCTCTCCAATCTCTTAATGGTAGAGCGTCGGCTTGCGGATCGGGAGGTCGTGGGTTCGAACCCCGGCCGGGTCAGACCAAAGACTTTAAAGTTGGTAGTAGTGGCTTCCCTCCTAACGCTCGGGGCTAAGGGGACAGCATTACGCCTGACTCGTCGGTGTCAGTATAATGGACCGGCCGGGTTCAGTCCCTGGGCACCTCATAAGTTCCCCTGTGCTATAATGATAGAAATGTCGCTGCGCAGTATCGGCAAAAATGCCGGCTAATCCAATCTCTTATACCGTTGTTCCACCTGCCTTTCGACCTGATATAACAGATCAATATTCTTGATGCATCAAATGAATAAAAAGGTGCGTTAGTAGTTTGGAATGTATGACGGTGGGATCTACAGTTTGAACCGATGATTTCTTTTCCTCAAACAACCCAAAGTGTAATTGTTACCTGAAAAGTCCCGCAAGACGATGTTCCCTGCTGCCCTAGATATGTGTGAACTGTGAACCATGAATCCCCACTCGTCATTGCAAACAAGTATCAGAGCCACGCAGCAGAGATAGCGATGTTCAGATTAAGAAAACCACTTGACAAAAAAAAATGCAAAAAAAAAACCCTTACTTTAGAGATCATGTTAAAACGTCATACGGACTGTCCGCGCTGGCGTCGATGTCTGTTTTAAGCAGAGATCACTCGTGCTCATTTATACAATTGAAAAAATGAACACAGAGTGATTTCTTTATGATTTCTTTACAACGAAAACAGTCAGATAATATAGGTAGAGTTCAAAATCATTTTTTCATAGACTTAAGTATGAATGTATGCAGAACTAATGCATAAAATCCCCCTAAGCAGTAGAAAATTATTGGTATATGTGTTTGATAAGGGAAAACTGTCAAACACCACCTTTAAGTCGACTAAGAACAAGAAATAATGGAGGTTGTCAAAGTGGACACAGGATTTTTCTAGGTTCCTGACTAACATAAACATATACGAAGTACTTGTCTATTATGGTTTTTACTTCAAAATATAAGTAAAAACATTACACGTGATAGTGGGGACTTTTTTAAAGTGGCATCCACTAGTTTGGACCAATTTTATTTGTCTCAAACAACCAAAATAAGTTATTGTTACCTGAAAAGGTCCTGCGAAATGCTGCGAAATGTTGTTTACTGATTTCCGTCTTTTTATAAGAAATGGGGCATAACACAAAAGCCGTCGTACCAAACAGAAAATAAGATAACATAACAAACACACACAAATTCCTATCTGAGCCACGCTGCACAGTTAGTTAATTTAAACCAGGAAAACCACATGACCGTTTACGTTTTAGATCAGTTGCATTACGTATCAGTCTGAATGAAAATAAAAGTTTCTGCCTTTAATAACTTTAAACAGAACCAATCTCGTACGCATTAATTAAAATTATGCTGTTTGCTGCAGTTTTACATGGTACGCTAAGAGTTTGAGTTGACGTTATTTACCGGGAAGTGCAACTGATGGAACAACCTTTGTGTACAATACGGCTACTGCACGCGTCTATTTTCCCATACGCAGGATAAACAGTTCGGCTATCAATAAAGCTGTCGTGATAGAATGGAAAAAATATTTGGTCGCCCCTGGGTTATTGGCAAATTGATCTAAGCGGTGCTAGAAATTAAACTTCTCAGTCATACAGCTTCATGTTAAATGTCTCGAAACTAAAAACCCAAGGGCGACCTAAATATTGCATATCACCAACGTCGCTGGAAATAATATACCAGAAAGCCTAGCGCATTTAGCATAGCACTATTAAGTACAATTTCATTTGCTTTTTAGAATAACAAATGTATACAAAAAGGAAGATTATGTTAAGGAAAATTATATTATAAACTGTTTAAAATTGCAAGTCTGAACAATACATTTTAATGCACATGTGAACAACTCCGATACATTATCAAAACAACCGCACCAGTCAATGTTGTTTCTTCGTCAAGTTTTCACTGCGCGATACGCACCAGAAAACATTTCATTGGTGTGTATAAAAGATCAAAAACTGCGAAATACTGATTTATGAAATTCAAAACTGCACATCTTCCACTCAAAGATATGTTTAACCACGAATATGACATCAATGAGACCGATTTAGTTCAGTCTTGCATTATGAAATTAAGAATTTTACACAAGAAATGAATAAAATGAATAAAAGGTGACTGAAACATTACTTTTCATAGTTCTCACGTTTATTTTACCGTTTAGGTTATAAGTTCTATAGAAACAAAAAAGAACAGAACACTATAATATTTATGTGACAATCTGTTCTTTTACTGTAATATTTCCATAGCAATGGTTGACTCTTTTACAGAGTTCGATAATCCTCCGCCTGAACAGCCGCCCTTTCCTAGTCCAGTTGAGGGTAAATGCTTCACTCCACAGCCTGGCAAAAACCCTCAACAGGACGGTGGCTACCCACAACACGGTGGCTACCCACAACAACCCGGCGGTTATCCACCACAACCCGGTGGCTACCCACAACACGGTGGCTCTCCACAACATCCCGGCGGCTACCCACCACAACCCGCTGGCTACTCACCACAACCCGGAAGCTACCCACCACAATCAGGTAGCTACCCACCACAACCCGGTGGCTACCCACCACAACCCGGCGGCTACCCACCACAACCCGGCGGCTACCCACCACAACCCGGCGGCTACCCACCACAACCCGGTGGCTACCCACCACAACCCAGTGGCTATGGACAACCAGGCTATGACCAACAAGGCTATCCACAAGGACAATATGCCCAACAACAACAAACGGTGGTACGTGGACACTCACTGCTTGTTAGGTTTCCAATACAATGCAGCAACACAATCATGAAAAACTAAATTTACGCCAAGCTGTTATTAATTTTGGACCTTAGACTCTAAAACAAATCTCTTAATCCCATGTGTACACAGAAGATATAATTAATTGATGTACTTAGTAATATCAATTAACATACATGATAATGTTATTGTTTAAAGTTTGTATTTGTTTTACTTTTCTCCAGATCGTGACGCAACCTGTGGAACAGTCAGTGGTCAAAGGTCAGAGCCGACCCGGGAACTATCTCATTCCGGCCATTTTTGCCTGCATGTTTTGTTGCTGGCCTGTTGGTCTATGTGCTATACAATACGCCACAAGGGCAAGTACCTTCTGTCCGTTTTTATTACTAGTAAAGAAGTCATGCCAATGTTTAAAAACGCAACTTGCGATCACTGCGGAATACACTGATTACACGTAGTAAAATCGTCACATTTTGAGAAATGACAATTAGTCAAAATAAGTTGTCGTACATAAGCTTTTTATCTGATGAACATATTTTTCTTAGATTATAATGAAATTGACAACAAGCCGAAGACAGGGGTCGAGGGGTTATTTTTCCATCAAACTGTCAGCTACAACATTCTGTTGTACGTGTTTCTTCATTCTTCTTACCAAAAAGAGAAATAGGTTTATTGCTATGCGGGTCCGCCCGAATGTTATGCGAGTTCGCCCGATTGTTTTGCGGGTCCACCTGGTTGTTATGCGGGTCCGCCCGATTGTTAAGCGTGTCCGCCCGATTGTTATGCGAGTTTGCCAATCGTACATACTCGGCGATCTCCGGCAAGCTTCGGAGATAATGCCTCGGTGATTTGCCCCGGCGAATAACTTCTCATTGCATTATGTAAACAAAGATGGCTGACTTTTCAAAGTGCATGCAGTACGCTTTAGATATAATGGAGATTCAATACTCCTTGAAAGAAGAGCAGATTGCTTCGTTGAAGAATATTTCTAACTTAGTTGATACTGTATGTATATTGCCAACAGGATTTGGTAAAAGTGTAATATACCAGTTATAACCCTGCATGCACTCGGATCACGCTTCGGTGATGTCTATATGCGAAGCTTGCCGGAGATCGCCGAGTAGGTACGATTGCCCTTTTGGAAGTAGTTCGTCAATATGGCGGCGACTGCATTATTTCCGAGGTGATTACGTAGAGGACGGAATTACCCGAGGAGTTCCGAGTGGCGAGTTCGCCTGATTGTTATGCGGGTCCGCCCGATTCTTATGCGGGTCGCCTGATTGCTATGCGGGTCCGCCCATTTGTTATGCGGTCTACGTATATAATGTCTATGATGACAATCACCACCATCTCTATGCAGGTAAGTGGAAAGACAGCGCCAGAAGAAAGTTTTCGCTTTGTCCGGACCCTTGACCTTGTCAGGATAAGTCAAAGGTCGGCCATGGGCGCCCCATCCGGCGCCTAGGATTAACAATAAAAGCGTAATATATGTGCAAATGATTTAATAAGTTAACAGTTCATACCACGTACAGTGCATTTCTGCATGAAGGTTATGACTAAGATATAACAAAAATAAATAAAATCACAAAAATACCTGGATGTAGTTAAACTAGATGTAATCAAATATCTCAAATTGCTTATTCGCCTTCTGAAGCCGTTTGGGGGCTTTGTGCTGTTATTTTATTATTAAGGTGCACGCAGTTCATAATAATTCCCTCTTTTCGTCTATGAGGGGACATTACTCTAACTATTCAAACTACGTTGTGTTATCTTCCCTCTGTTTGGTATTTGTTATATCGAGATGACAAATGCCATGAAGTCGTCCAATTTTTAATTACTGAAAAAAAGCAGTAATTTTGCACGATGAAAAATGAAAACAAATGAAAAATTTGGCTATAAAAAGTATCTAATAAACGGATAACTAATGCATTTTTCTGCAATTTTAGAAAGATTATTAGTATTTCATTTGTTTCATTAATGGTTTTCATTGCGCATTAAATCCTTTAATGTCACAATGAACGTAAACTACACACACATGATATTGTGTGTACACATTCTTTATGACTTTCATTCGTTTCTTTGACTCACTATAAAATGTCTCGTCACAGTTTTGTTGTTACTTTTACATTTGACGTTTTCTATTTTATGTTCATTTTCAGATTTTAAAATATATTGCAATATTCATAGGCCCTTTCATATTTTAATAGTCATTGAATAACATATTTCTTATATTCTTTTTATATAGGCAAACTCGCTGGCTTATGAGGGGAATATGACTGAAGCCAGGATCGCTGCTAAAAACGCATTGTGTATGACAATTACAAGCGTTATCATGGGCATCATTGTCATGGGCGCAATCATCTTATTTATTTATTTTAATCAACAGACAACCAACAGATAAGTTTTGAACCAGTGAATGAAGATGAGAAAAATAATGCATTTTGTAACTTTATAAACATCTTTTTACTGTTGTGTTTGTTTCCACTCAATACCATTTGCGAAGTGCTTTTACGAAGGTGAATGTTTATTAGCTCATTGCTTTAAAAGCATGAATAACACTCAGAGAAAAATAAACTAAAAATATAAATATGCTGTTAAGTTTTTGTTTTGTTTATATTTTTAATGTATGTATATGAATGTGTGTGTGTGTGTGTGTGTGTGTGTGTGTGTGTGTGTGTGTGTGTGTGTGAGAGTGTGTGTGTGTGTGTGTGTGTGTGTGTGTGTGTGTGTGTGTGTGTGTGTGTGTGTGTGTGTGTGTGTGTGTGTGTGTGTGTGTGTGTGTGTGTGTGTGTGTGTGTGTGTGTAAAGCCAGTTTCCATAAACATTTTCAAATATGTATAACATATTTGTGCATTCGCCCGGTAAAATACGTTGTCAAACAACGGCAATATCACACTTACATGTATTATTGTTTTGGAGACTGTGTTTTATGAGTCCAGTTATTATTTGCAGATATGCCAGTTAATTGTTAATGTCCTTGTTATATTATTTTCTATGTAAACATGTCTTTCAAATGCATAAATGTCAATCGATGTGTAAATGTGTATGTGTTTTCTTTACTGAAGAATATTCGTGAATGGCATGCTTTAAATACGTATTTATATCAGAAATAGAAAAATAAATAAGTATTAAATGTATGTCGTCTTTTCCTTACGAAAGTGTGGGACGCTGAAGATTATGTAGCATTTATTGTTTCGTGAACCGTCAAAACTTCCATTGCCCAAATAAATATTTCTTGAAAGGCATTGGCACCGAAAAGCAACCTATTCAGTAGAGTCCATCTCACTGGGACATCCCGTACCCATATAGTTCAGTTTTGTTTGTTTTTTGTTTTTGTTTTTGGAAATACATCGCAGCGACCAATTAGGATCATTTTAGCGCCGTCCGGCTGTTTGCTGGAGGAGGACCTGAGACACATGACAGCTGATCCACCGGCGCACTGCAAGTCAGATGGAAGACCTTCCTACATTTAGCCCTTCACCCCGAACGGAACTTGAGCGCACGCGGTGAGAAGCTAAGCAGTCAGAGGAGTTACAAATCGACGACTCTACCACTACGACACGGGCGCACACAATAGTTCAGTATTCAGTATCCTGTCTGTGGCAGTTCGTCAAATAATACTGATGGCGCCAGAGAACTTCCATCCAAATAAGTCTGTTAACTAATAAAACCCGTAAAGTCATAACAAGTGTTACGTTGAATGCCAGTCACAATGTATAACAAAACTATTTAAAAGCTAATAAAACATGTACCAAGACTCAAAGCATAGGCCTGCAATTTACTATTCCTAAGGTTTGAATCATACAGGAAGTTTTTGTTGTTGTTTGTTGGGGTTATCGTCCAATCAAAAGTTACCTGGAGACGGTATTCACTTTTAGCAGATGTAGTGCTGCCTTCGCCGTGTACGTCTGACATGAAACCACACCCAGTCACAGTATCGTGACACCGGACCAACCACTCCTGAAACTACCCTTATATATGATTGAGCTTAAGTAAGGAAGCTATACCATTAATATTTTAACGCCTTTTTCACAATGTATGTCCCGGCCGGGGGTCGAACTCCATGCCTCCATAGTATATTTACAGTTTGTAATTTTATTGACATACACCATACTAAAATTTTTTACACCGTAGACCACCTCAAACTCTTACGAAGAAGATAAAACAATGGCCTTAAGTTTCGACACTTTTCTCAACAGTCGGACAAAAACTAATGTTAAGCCAGCGTCAACGTGAATCGAAGTCCCCGCGAAATTGCAGACGCAAATAAAGCTGCCGTATTTTGCGACCGCGGACAACATTTTAAAAACTTTATTATTATTATTATTAATATCATCATCATCATCATCATCATCATCATCATCATCATTATTCAAATACAGATCCTGTATCAAGCAGACTATTTTACGATCACTTAATATTTTGCGTTACATTTTTGACAATTTATTCGACAAATTCTGCATAACACAACAGTCTTACGTTAGGCTTAAAGTTATATCCGAGATTTTAGATCAAATATTTTTTCAAACAATCAAATTAGCTCATAAGTTCACGTTACTAGAAAACAGCCTTACGATATGCTGTTTATTTATAACGTTGGTCATACTTCTCACATCGATTTCGCTGCGCTCAGAACAGCGCATGCGCCTAGTTACGTCGCGAGTCAACGTCATTCATAATCAATAAACTGATTGGCTCGAGATTGATAAATCATTTAAACACACATGAGGTCTGGATCGTGTGCTTCTATTTGGTACGTATCTAAGCAAATTTGTTTTAAAGGATCTGTTTGATAAATTGTATTCATATAAGTTGCAAAGTTCACACAAACAACCTGCAACTGTAATTGATTAACGATTTGTATTCCTTAAATAACGGTGCATCAAAGGAAAGGTTTATTTTATGAGTCCGTATTTTTCTTATGTTTGGGATATTGCAAGCTCTAGACAGACTTTTGGATGGTGAGGACGCCAATGACAGTAACGGAAGTTACCATAAGGTTCTGTCTATTTTTTGAAAAATTGTGAGTGCATCCATGCTTCATCTACTTTCCTTAGTCTACAAGAAACATAAAGCAAATAAAATAACGTCCCAACCAAAAAATCTGTTCAGCCTGCAGAGGGACAAAATAACTGCATATTTCTCGACTTCACGCAGAGGTTTTATTAGCTTGCCGAAAAATACACAGTACTTGTATATTGTTCACTTTACGCCACTGTTTATAATTGCCTCTAAGAAAACAAAAAGCAACAACAGATTTTCCGACACCTCACGGCGATTTTTTAGCGTCTAGAAGCCAAATCAAATTTTCATCTTTTCCCTTTTAATTTTGTTAGCTCGCAAACACACAAAACCACTTGCGTTTTTACATCTCCGACATCTCGCTGCCTATTATATTCTCCCATTCTAGCAAACGCATAAAACAAATTAAGATTTTCCGATCGACTGCAACCTATTCTGTTTACTCGCAGCTTCACAAAGCAACAGAATTCTTTCCGAATTGCCGCTAACATTGCAAAAATACAAAACAAATGAAATTTGCCAACATGCCGCAGCCTACTTTGTAATCTTACAAAAACGTGTTGTTTTCCGATTTATCGCCGTCTATATTGTTTGCCTGCAAACACACAAAGCAAGTGGAGTCTTGCAGACTTCTCTCCTCTTCCTCTATTAGCATGCAAACAAACGAAGCAACTGAAGTTAGTCCGAATTGTCCAGCCTTTTGAGTTAGCCTTTGAACACACAAAGCATGTGAAGTTTTGTCTATTTTTTGCCGTCAATTTTATAAGCCACGAAACCACAAAGCAACTAGAGTTTTGCAGACTCCTTTCGTCTATTCTGTTAGCTTGCCAACACACAAGGAACTGAAGTTTGTCTACTTCTGGCCGCTTATTTCGTTACCTTGCAAACGCACACGGCAGCTGAGATTTTTTCGACACTTGTCACACTTCTTCATTGGTTATTTTTATTGATATTAGTGAAATAATTTCTCTTATATTGAAAACGTTAAATTTATATTACAACACTGGCTCACAACTCCAAACGTACTTGGCCTTAACATGATACATAGCCATTACCCTAAACATTGGCATTATAGACATGGCCAAATGGGCAGAATAGACATGACGCAATAACCTAAACATGGAGAAAAAGACATGGCCTAATGGCCCAAACATGGGCATAAAAGACATGACTCAATGGCCAAAGCATGGACCCAACAGACATGGCCCATTGACCTAAATATGGGAACAACAGACATGGCCCAAACATTAGCAAAATAGCCATGACCGAAACATGGGCACAACAAACATGGCCCAAACATGGGCACAACAAATATGGCCCAAACATGGTAAAAACAAATATGGCCCAATGGCAGAAACATAGGCACAATAGACATGGCTCAATGACCCAAACATATGCAAAACAGACATGGCCCAAACATGGACAAAATAGACATAGATCAAACATGGACAAAATAGACATGGCCTAAGCAAGGGCAAAATAACCATTGCCCACACATGTGGAAAATAGTCAGGGGCAAAAAGACATGGTCCATACATGGGCAAAAAAGACATGGACCAAACACAGGCGAAAAGACATGGACCATATTTGTGCAAAATGAAAATGGTCCTAATATGTGCAGAGTAGACATGCACCAAATATGGGCAAAATAGACGTGGACCAAAAACGTGCACAACAGAATAGCACCAAACATGAGCAAAACAGACATGGACCAAGCATGTGCATAATTGACATGGGCAAAACAGATATGGACAATTGATCAAATATGTGCAGAACAGAAATGGAACAAACATTGCAAAACGAACATGGACAAAACAGGTGCAAAGCAGACACGGACAAGACATGTGCATTGTTATCTGAGATCTGTTTTCTAAGACTTAAAATGACACAAAGTGTACCAAAGTTTACACAGATAAGTGCAAGATTATGGTCTGTATATTAAACATTATACATTTATTTTAATATGTATTATATGAACAGTATTATATGAACAGTCTTGTTTAACGCCTGAAGGATATCATAGCTATCATTATTATAATCTTATTATAACCTGAAAAAACGTGCTCTTTTATAAGAGAGACTTATTTTAACAAAACTGGACCGAAACGTATTGAAATATTTTGGGGTCGTTGTCTGGATCCCTATGACCCCTGTTTCATCGGCAATGATTCGAAAGTTCGCCTATAACAATAGCATTTAGAAATATTTACCCTGTTCAGTCAAATTTAGGCATAACTTTTGCATAAACATATGCTTAAGTCTAAGTAAAGACGAGTTTCAAAACAACTGAAATTGTTAGACTTTACTAAGCGTTAAATAAATAGCTCTAAATGTTAATTCGTTTTCGAACACTTAAGATTAGAACGATGGGCCTAACTAACTGCTGAAAATAGATATCGACGCCTGAACGGACTACCCGGATGGTGATGTAACATGATCCCAAAATCAAGTAGTCACTCGGTTGTCTTAATTTAAAAATAACTTGCAGTGCAGCGTGGCTCAGGTACAAAATATCTTTCATTATTTTTCACTTTAACATTGGTCAAAAACATCAGTGAACCGCATTTAGTTGATTTCATTTTCTGCAGGGAAGTTTTCTAAAAGCTAACCATGTTTGAGGGAAGTATTATATCGGTGTCATATAAACGTAGGTGTTAAGTTCCTTGCGCAGGACCACACTGAGCATTCACTTAATTGATGGTTTATAAAACCAAGTAATGATTTTGTTAGTATTTTAGACTGAAATCAGAAAATAAAAAAAAATGGAAAATCGTGACAATTTAAATCTGATAGATGAATCCGAATTGGGAAACACTAATGCCGGTAAGTCATAACTGTTTACGTGTTATATTATGCTATGTTTTAAAGCTTTATTTAAATCAGTGAAATAATGTTATCGATACCAAATGAATTTGATACAAGAAATAAATAGCAAAAAGATTTGCATGATGTGCAAAAAGGGGTCATGTGGTTGTCATAGTTAAATATTCAATTGGCTCAGGTAGTAAATACATGTTTGTTACTACCAGTAGGATAAGCTCCAATTTCCACATAGATTTGAGTCGTCAACAACATCTGGATCTGTACAGGAAGCAATTATTTATAAGGTTTTAGTCCAAACTGTTAGATGCCATCTTTAAATTGCAAATATATTTAATTGATTAAATGGAAGGTTAGTTCTTACCATGGAATGCATTCTATATGGGGATGATAAAGTAACAGGCAATAACAGGAGATCGGAGCTGTTCTGTGAGATTTTTTTCAGAGAATCCGATATTCCGTATTTAACAGTGTGGCTCCATCGATAAAGTTTAGCTTGCAATAATAAAAAGGTAGCAGGCATTAATACGAAATCGCAGCATATTTACTTTCACATATTTATGTAATAAATCGACATTGTGTAAGTGAGTGTTGAGTTTCCGAATAGTCATTTTCTTGTTTATTGCGCATGCGCTCTGCGGCGCCTTGGATGTCACTTCCATGATGTTTCTTTTTGTTGGTCTATGATCGTATATAGAAGTTAATATATATCATAGACATAAGTACATGCACACATGGTTATATGTATGAATTCATTTGTTTATACACACCTCAGAAGGCCGTATATTATTCGTATTGTTTTAAAATAGAGTCTGTAACCATTGTGTCCAAATGACTCGGATATAAATAGTTTCGATCAGAATGAATCAGTCCATTGTTAAGTTTTATCTCGAAATATAAACGAAGATAAAAGGGGGAAATTGCATCTTTTAACAAACAAGGAGAAAAAATAGAAAACATTTTATTTCATGATTTGTCCTGTGTAAATTTGCCTCTCCAATCCCTTATACCGTTGTTACACCTGACTTTCGACATAATATAACAGATCAATATTCTTGATGCATTAGATGAATAAAAAGGTGCGTTAGTAGTTGTTTGGAATGTATGACGGTTGGATCTACAGTTTGAACCGATGATTTGTCCCTCAAACAACCCAAAGTGTAATTGTTACCTGAAAAAGCCCCGCAAGATGATGTTCCCTGCTGCCCTAGATATGTGTGAACTGTGAACCATGAATCCCCCACTCGTCATTGCAAACAAGTATCAGCTATCAGAGCCACGCTGCAGAGATAACGATTTCCAGAAAACCACTTGACAAAAAGCAACAACTTATTTTTGAGATCATGTTATAACGTCATACGGACAATCCGCGATAGCGTCGATTTCTGTTTTTAACGGATATCACTCGTGCTTATTTATACATTTGAAAAAATGAACATAGTGTGAGTTCTTCACAACTAAAACAGTCAGATAATATAGGTAGAGTTCAAAATCATTTTTCATAGACTTCAGTTTAAACGTATGCAGAAATAATGTATAAATTCCCCCCAAACAGAACTAATCTCGTACGCATTAATTAAAATTATGCTGTTTGCTGCAGTTTTACATGGTACGCTAAGAGTTTGAGTGGACGTTATTTACCTGGAAGTGTAACTGATGGATCAACCTGTGTGTACAATACGGCTACTGCAGGCGTCTATTTTCCCATACGCAGGATAAACAGTACGGCTATCAATAGGGCTGTCAGTGTTAGAATGGGAAAAAAATGGTCGCCCCTGGGTTATTGGCAAATTGATCTAAGCGGTGCTAGAAATTAAACTTCTCACTCATACAGCTTCGTGTTAAATGTCTCGAAACTAACAACCCAATGGCGACCAAAATATTTCATTGACAGGAAAAATTGGATGCACATTATCAAAGTCACCCGAAATAACATACCAGAAAGCCTAGCGCATTGAGCATAGCTCTATAAAGTACAATTTCATTTGCTTTTTAGAATAACAAATGTATACAAAAAGGAAGAATATGTTAAGGAAAATTATATTTTAAACTGTTCAAAATTGCAAGTGTGAACAATACATTTTAATTACTAAAGCAATCCAATAACAAATATGAACAACGCCAATGCACTATCAAAACAAACGCACCAGTCAATGTTGTTTCTTCGTCAAGCTTTCACTGCACGATACGCACCAGAAAATTTTTATTGGTGTGTCAATAAGATCAAACACTGCGAATATTGATTAATGAAATTCAAAACAGCACATCTGTTACGCAAAAATATGTTTAACCACGAATATGACATTCTGCGACCGATTTAGTCCAGTCTTGCATTATGAAATTGAGAATTCAACACAAGAAATGTGTAAAAGTTGACTCATTACTTGTCATAGTCCTCACGTTTATTTTACCGTTAAGGTTGTAGTTCTATAGAAGAAACAAAAGGAACAGAACACTATAATATTAATATGACAATGTGTTCTTTAACTGGTAACATAAAGTATTTTACTGTAATATTTCCATAGCAATGGTTGACTCTTTTACAGAGTTCGATAATCCTCCGCTTAATCAGCCGCCCTATCCTAGTCCAGTGGAGGGGGAATGCTCCACTCTACAGCCTGGCAAAACCCCACAAAAGGACAGTGGCTACCCAACACAGCCCGGCAACGACCCACAACACCACGGTGACTACCCACCGCAGCCAAGGAACAACCAACACAAGGATGATTACAATGCAAAATCACCAGTCTACCCACAACGGTATGGCGGCTACCCACAACAACCCGGCTGTTATCCACTACAAACCGGTGGATACCCACAACACGGTGGCTACCCACAACATCCCGAAGGCTACCCACCACAACCTGGTGGCTATGGACAACCAGGCAATGACCAACAAGGCTATCCACATGGACAATATGCCCAGCAACAACAAACGGTGGTAGGTGGACACTGCTTGTTAGTTTTTTTCTAAAATAATGCAGCAACACAAGCAGGAAAACTAAAGATACGCCAAGCTGTTATTAATTTTCGATCGTAGACTCTAAAACAAAGCTCTTAATCCCATTTGTGCACAGAGGATATAATTATTTGATATACTTAGTATTATCAATAAACATTCATGATAATGTTATCGTTTAAAGTTTGTATTTGTTTTACTTTTCTCCAGATCGTGACGCAACCTATGGAACAGTCAGTGGTCAAAGGTCAGAGCCGACCCGGGAACTATCTTATTCCGGCCTTTCTTGCCTGCCTGTGCTGTTGCTGGCCTATCGGTCTATGTGCTATACACTACGCCACAAAGGCAAGTACCTTCTGTCCAGTTTTTATTACTAGTAAAGACGTAATGCCAATGTTTAAAAAAGCGACATACGAGCACTGCTGTATACACTGCTTACACGTAGTAAAATCGTCACATTTTGAGAAATGACAATTAGTCAAAATAAGTTGTCGTACATAAGCTTTTTTTATCTGATGAACATATTTTTTTCTCAAATTATAATGAAATTGACAAGAAGCCAAAGACAGAGGTCGATGAGTTTTTTTTCCATCGAACTGCCAGCTACAACATTCTGTTGTACGTGTTTCGTCATTCTTTCTAACAAAAAGAAAAATAGGTTGATTGCTATGCGGGTCCGCACGATTGCTATGCGGCTCCGCCCGATTGATATGCGGGTCCGCACGATTGTTATGCGGGTCCGCCCGATATGCGGTCTACGTATATGATGTCTATAATGACAAGGACCACCATCTCTATGCAGGTCAGTGGAAAGACAGCGCTAGAAGAAAGTTTTCGCTTTGTCCGGACCCTTGACAAGGATACGACAAAAGTCGGCCATGGGCGCCCCATCCGGCGCTTAGGACTAACAATAAAAGCGTAATATATTTGCAAATGGTTCAATAAGTTAATAGTTCATACCACGTACAATTCATTTCTGCATTAAGGTTATGACTTAGATATAACAAAAATAAATAAAATCACAAAAATACCTAGATGTAGATAAACTAGATGTAATCAAATATCTCAAATTGTTTATTCGCCTTTTTAAGCCGTTTGGTGGCTTTGTGTTTTCATTTTGTTATTAAGGTGCACGCAGTTCATAATAATTCCCTCTTTTCGTCTATGAGGGGACATTACTCTAACTATTCAAACTATGTTGTGTTATCTTCCCTCTGTTTGGTGTTTGTTACATCGAGATGACAAATGCCATGAAATCGTCCAATTTTTAATAACTGAAAAAACCACTAATTTTGCACGATGAAAAATAAAAATAAATGAAAAATTTGGCTATAAAAAATAAGGTATCTTATACACGGATAACTAATGCATTTCTTCTGCAATTTGAAAAAAGATAATTAGTATTTCATTTCGTTTTCATTGCGCATTAAATCCTTGAATAACACAATGAACGTAAACTACACACACATGATATTGTGTGTACTCATTCTTTCTTGACTTTCATTCGTTCCCGTTGACTCACTATAAAATGTTTCGTCAGTTCTGTTGTAAGCTTTTACATTTGACGTTTTCTATTTTATGTTCATTTCCAGATTGTAAAATATATTGCAATATTCATAGGACTTTTCATATTTTAATAGTCATTGAATTACATATTTCTTATATTCTTTTTATATAGGCAAACGCGTTGGCTGATGAGGGAAAGATGACTGAAGCCAGGATCGCTGCTAAAAACGCATTGTGTATGACAATTAGAAGCGTTATCATTGGCCTCATTGTCATAGGCGCATCCATCTTATATTATTATTTTAGTCAACAGGAAACAGATAGGATTTGAACCAGTAAATGAAGATGAGAAAAATAATGCATTTTCTAACTTTATAAACATCTTTTACTGTTGTGTTTGTTTCCACTCAATACCATTTATGCATGTGCTTTTACGAAGATTAACATTTATTAGCTCATTGCTTTAAAGGCATGAATAACATTCAGAGAATAATGAATTTAAAATATAAATATGTTGTTAAGTTTTTGTTTTGTTTATAATTTTAATGTATGTATATAAATGTGTGCGTGTGTGTGTGTTTGGTGTGTGTGTGTGCGGGTATGCGTGCGTCTGTGTGCGTGTGTGTGTGTGCGGGTGCGTGCGTGCGTGCGTGCGTGCGTGCGTGTGTGTGTGTGTGTGTGTGTGTAAAGCCAGTTTCCATAAAAATATTCATATATGTATACCATATATGTATGAATACGGCCGGTAAAATACGTTGTCAAACAACGGCAATATCACACTTACATGTATTATTGTTTTGGAGACTGCTTTTATGAGTCCAGTTATTATTTGCAGATATGCCAGTTAATTGTTAATGTCCTTGTTATATTATTTTCTATGTAAACATGTCTTTCAAATGCATAAATGTCAATCGATGTGTATGTGTTTTCTTTACTGAAGGATATTTCTGAATGGCATGCTTTAAATATGTATTTATATCAGAAATAGAAAAATAAATAAGAATTAAATGTGGGTCGTCTTTTCCTTACGGAAGTGAGGGACGCCGAAGATTATGTAGCATTTATTGTTTGGTGAACGGTCCAAACTTCCATTGCCCAAATAAATATTTATTGAAAGTCATTGGCACCGAAAGGCAACATATTCAGTAGAGTCCATTTCACTGGGCCATCCCGTATCCAAATAGTTCAGTTCAGTTTTTTTTTTTTTTTTTTTTTTTTTTTTTTTTTTGTTGTTGTTTTTAAATACATCGCAGCGACCAATTAGGATCAATATAGCGACGTCCAGCTGTTTGCTGGAGGACGATCCCAGACACATGACAGCTTATCCACCGGCGCACCGTAAGTCAGCTGGTAAACCTTCCCACATTAAGACTTTCGCCTCGACCGGGACTTGAGCCCATGCGGTGAGAGGCTAAGCAGTCAGAGGAGTTACAAATCGACGACTCTAACACTACGACACGGGCGCACACAATAGTTCAGTATTCAGTATCCTGTCTGTGACAGTTCGTCAAACAATACTGATGGCGCCTAGAGACTTTCATCCTAATAAGCTTGTTAACTACTAAAACATGTAAAGTCATAACAAGTGTTATGTTGAACGCTGGATATAAACGTTCTGCCAGTCACAATGTATAACAAAACTATATAAAAGCTAATAAAATATGTACCAAAACTCAAATCATAGGTCTACCATTTACTATTCCTAAGGTTTGAATCATACAGGAAGTTTTTGATGTTGTTTGTTGGGGTTATTCTCCAATCAACAGTTACCTGTAGAAGGTATTCACTTTCAGCAGATGTAGTGCTGCCTTCTCTGTGTATTGCATGCCGTCAACGTCTGGCATGCAACCACACCCAGTCACAGTATCGTGACGTCGGACCAACCAGTCGTAGAGCTACCCTTATATTTGATTGAGCTTAAATAAGGAAGCTATACCATTGATATTTTAACGCCTTTTTCACAATGAATGTCTCGGCCGGGGGTCGAACTCCATCCCTCCATTACCTGGAGCTGACGCTATACCGACTGCGCTACCAGGTCCGGTTTTTATTGTTTGTATGCTGTTTGTGTGTGTGTGTTTTTTTTTTTGCTTCAAGTACCTATTGTCTTTTCTTTTGGCTTTTCCAGCGTCTAGTATATTTACAGTTTGAAATTTTATTGACATACATCATTCTAGAAATAATTTTACACCGTAGACCACCTCAAACTCTTACAAAGAAGATAAAACAATGTGTAAGAGTTACTAACTTATAATGGCCTTAAGTTTCGGCAATGTGAATCGAAGTCCCCGCGAAATTGCAGACGCAAATAAAGCTTCCGTATTTTGCGACCGCGGACAACATTTTTTTAAAAACTTCATCATCATTATCATTATTATTATTATTATTATTATTATTATTATTATTATTATTATTATAATCATCATCATCATCATCATTATTATTATTCAAAAACAGATCCTGTATCAAGCAGACTATTTTACGATCACTTAAATATTTTGCGTTACATTTTTGACAATTTATTCGACAAATTCTGCATAACACAAGAGTCTTACGTTAGGCTTAAAATTATATCCGAGAATTTAGATCAAATATTTTCTCAAACAATCAAATTAGCTCATTAGTTCACGATACTAGAAAACATCAAAGGAAAGGAAAGGAAAGCAAGAAAAGGTTTTCCGACACCTCACGGCGGTTTTTTAGCCTCTAGAAGCCAAATCAAACTCATCTTTTCCCTGTTAATTTTGTAAGCTCGCACACGCACAAAGCTACTTGCGTTTTTCTATCTCCGACATCTCGCTGCCTATTATGTTCTCCCATTCTTGCAAACGCATAAAACAAATAAGATTTTTCGATCGACCTCCACCTATTCTGTTTACTCGCAGCTTCACAAAGTAACTAAATTCTTTCCGAATTACCGCTAACATTGCAAAAATACAAAACAAATGAAATTTGCCAACATACCGCAGCCTACCTGGTAGCTTACAAAAACTTGTTGTTTTCCGATTTATCGCCGCCTATTTTGTTTGCCTGCAAACACACAAATCAAGTGGAGTCTTGTAGACTTCTCTTTTCTTCTTCTATTAGCATGCAAACACACGAAGCAATTGAAGTTAGTCCGAGTTGTCCAGCCTTTTGAGTAAGCCTTCGAACCCACAAATCACTTGAAGTCAATTTCTTGGCGCCTATTTTATTAGCCTGAAAAGCACAAAGCAACTTGAGTTTTGCAGACTTCTTTCCGTCTATTCTGTAAGCTTGCAAACACACAAGGAACTGAAGTTTGTCTACTTCTGGCCGCTTATTTTGTTACCTTGCAAACACACACACGACAGCTGAGATTTTTCCGATATCACTCCACCTTTTGTCACACTTCTTCATTGGTTATTTTTATTGATATTAGTGAAATATTTATTCTTATATTCAAAACATTAAAATTATATTACAACACTGGCTCAAAATTCTGTCAACCAAACGTACTTGGCCTTAACATGATACATAGCCATGGCCCAAACCTGGGCATAATAGACATGGCCCAATAACCTAAACATAGAAACACTAGACACGGCCCAATGGCCCAAACATGGAGAAATCGACATGGCCCAATGGCACAAACATGGGCATAAAAGACATGGCTCAATGGCCCAAACATGGATCCAATAGACATGGCCCACTGACCTAAATATAGGAACATCAGACATTGTCCAAAGATGGGCACGACAAATTTGGCCCAAACATTGGCAAAATAGCCATGGTCGAAACTTGTGCATAACAGACATGGCCTAATAACCTAAACATGGGAACTTTAGACAGAGTCCAATGGTCCAAACATGGGCACAACAAACATGGTCCAAACATGGCCCAAACATGGGCACAACAAATATGGCCTAAACATGGGAAAAACAAATATAGCCCAATGGCAGAAACATAGGCACAATAGACATGGCTCAATGACCCAAACATGTGCATAACAGACATGGCCCACACATGGACAAAATAGACATGGCCTAAGCATGGGCAAAATAGCCATTGCCAACACATGTGGAAAAAAGTCAGGGGCAAAAAGACATGGTCCATACATGGGCAAAATAGACATGGACCAAACACGGTCGAAAAGACATGGACCATATGTGTGCAAAATGAAAATGGTCCAAATATGTGCAGAGTAGACATGCACCAAATATGGGCAAAATAGACGTGGACCAAAGAAGTACATAATAGAATTGCACCAAACATGAGCAAAACAGACATGGACCAAGCATGTGCATAATTGACATGGACAAAACAGATATGGACAATAGATCAAATATGTGCAGCACAGACATGGACAAAACATGTCCATCGTTATCTGAGATCTGTTTACTAAGACTTTAAATGACACAAAGTGTACCAAAGTTTCCACAAATTAGTGCAAGATTATGGTTGATGTATTAGACATTATACATTTATTTTAATATATATTATATGAACAGTCTTGTTGAACACCTTTAAAATATCATAGCTATTATTATTATAATCTTATTATAATCTGAAAAAAATGTTATAAGAGAGACTTATTTTAACAAAATGGGACCAAAACGTGTCGAAATATTTTGGGGTCGCTGTCTAGATCCCTGTGACCTCTGTTTCGTCGCCTATGATATCTGTATATATGGTTAGCAAATAGCAACTATTGTGGACAGCGGAACATAATACATAACATAATATTAACTCACTCTTAAAGGTGGTTTTCGAAAGTTTGCCTTTATCAATAGCATTTAGAAATATTTACTCTGTTCAGTCGAATTTAGGCATAATTTTTGCATAAACTTATGTTTAAGTCTTAGTAAAGACGACTGTGAAAACTACTTAAGTTGTTGGACTTTACTAATCGCAAAATAAATCGCTCTAAATGTTAATCCTTTTTTTTTCGAACACTTTAGATAAGCATGATGGGGATGCTGAAAATAGATACTGACGCCAGAACGGACTACCCGGATGGTGATGTGTCATGGTCCCAAGAGCAAGTGGTCACTTGGATGTCTTAGTTTAAAAAATAGCTTACAAAGCAGCCTGGCTCAGATAGAAAATATCTGTTATTTTCCACTTTTATATTGGTCTAAACATCAATAAACACCATTTATAGGATTTTTTTTCCCTGTAACACTAATTTATTTGGGTATTTGAGGGAAAAGTTGGTCCAATTTTTCGGATACCCCATTTAAGCATAAAAATATTAAGATACTAACAGGAACGAATACATCGAATGAAGTTTAAAATTTGTAAATGTTATTACAACCGTGTACAATGATTAGCCGGGTGTTTTATTCAAGTTTTTTTAGTTACTTGCGTAATATTGCTCACATTGTTTTGCAGGGAAGTTTTCTTTTTCTGTACATGTGTTTAGGACAAAAGCTAGCCAAGTAATAAGGAAGTATATCGGTGTTATGTATTCGTAGGTGTCAAGTTCTATACGCAGGACCACAGTGTGCATTTACGTAATTTATGGGTTTGTGTCGAAAGTAAACCTATTTATCTTATTCAATTCAAATTGATCACCTACCATGTAATAATTTCGTTAGTATTTTAGACTGAAATCAGAAAATAGAGAAATGGAATATCGTGACAATTTAAACCTGATAGATGAATCCGAATTGGGATACACTAATGCCGGTGAGTCATTACTTTTTACGTGTTGTATTGTACCATGTTTTAAAGCTATATTTACACCAGTGAAATAATGTTATCGATACCAAATAATTTTGATACGAGAAATAAACAGCAAAAAAGATTGAGCAAATCAATAGTAATTTATCCACGTCCTAATTGGGTTAACCTTAAATACAAATAATCGAAATATCGAGCTGATTACCTAGAAGGTCATTTATCATGATATGCAAAATGGGGTCACGTGGTTGTCATAGTTTAAAAATAGCTTATTGTGCAGCTTGGCTTAGGTAATAAATACATGTTTGTTACTACCAGTAGGATATGCGCCACTTTTCACATAGATGTGAGACTTCAATTAACAACATCTGTATCTGTTCGGAAAGCAGTCCAAACTGTTAGATGCCATCTTTAAATTGCAAATATATTTAACTGATTAATTTGAAGGGCATTTCTTACCATAGAATGCATTCTGTATGGGGATGATAGCGTAGCAGGCAGTAACAGGAGATCGGAGCTGTTCTGTGAGACCCTTTTCAGAGAAATCAGATATTCCGTATTTAACAGTGTCGCTCCATCGATAAGGTTTAGCTTGCAATAATAATAAGACAGCAGGCATTAATTGCAGCATCTTTACTTTCACAAATTTATGTAATAAATTGACATTGTGTAAGTGAGTGTTTAGTTCCCGAATAGTCATTTTCTTGTTTAATGCGCATGCACTCTGTGGCGCCTGGGATGTCACATCCTTGCTATTTCTTGGTGTTGGTCTATGATTGTATATAGAAGTAAATATATAACATAGACATAAGTACATGTACACATGGTTATACCAATTCAATTGTTCAAATACCCCTCAGAATGCCGTATATTATTCGTATCGTTTTAAAATAGAGTCTGTAACCATTGTGTAAAAATGACTCGGATATAAATAGTTTTGATCAAAATGAATGAGTTCATTGTTAAGTTTTAACTCGAAATATACACGAAGATAAAAGGGAAAAATTGCAAACAAGGAGATAAAAAATAGAAAACATTTTATTTCATGATATTTCCTGTGTGAATTTGCGTCTCCAATCTCTTATCCCGTTGTTACACCTGCCTTTCAACCTGATATAACAGATCAATATTCTTGAAGTAAGATACATTGTGTTTTTGAGATAAAGCGCTGCGACAGAATTATGGTCAATCTACCGACGCCAAATCTACTATTGATGCATTAGATGAATAAAAAGGTGCGTTAGTACGAATGTATGACGGTGGAATCTACAGACTGAACCGATGATTTTTTTCCTCAAACAACCTAAAGTGTAATTGTTACCTGAAAAAAACCAGAAAGATGATGTTCCCTGTTGCCCCAGATATATGTGAACTGTGAACCATGAATCCCCACTAGTCACTGCAAACAAGTATCAGCTATCAGAGCCACGCTACAGAGATAGCGATTTCCAGATTTAGAAAACCACTTGACAAAAAACAACAACTTACTTTTGAGATCATGTAATATCGTCATACGAGCAGTCCGCGCTGACGTCGATATCTATTTTAGCAGAGATCACTCGTGCTCATTTAGAAATTTGGAAATAGTGAACATATAGAGTGGTTTCTTTACACTTTATACTGTCAGATAATATAGGTAGAGTTCAAAATCATCTTTTTTTTAAACTTAAGTATGAGCGTATGCAGAAATATGAATGAATTTATCCAAAGCAGTAGAAAATTATTGGTGTATGCGTTTGATAAGGGAAAACTGTCAAACACCACCTTTAAGTCGACTAAGAACAAGAAATAATGGAGGTTGTCAAAGTGGACAAAGGATTTTTGTAGGTTCCTGACAAACATAAACATATGCGAAGTAGTTGTCTAGTATGGTTTTTACTTCAAAATATAAGGAAAAACATTACACGTGATACTGGGGACTTGTTCAATGTGGCATCCACTAGTTTGGACCAATTATATTTGTCTCAAACAACCAAAAGAAATTATTGTTACCTGAAAAGGTCCTGCAAAATGCTGCAAAATGTTGTTTACTGATTTCTGTCTTTTATAAGAATTGGAACATAACACAAAACCCGTCATACCAAACAGAAAATAACATAAGAAACAAACACAAATTTCTATCTCAGCCACGCCGCACTGTTAGCAATTTTAAAACAGGAAAACCACATGACCGTTTACATTTTAGATTCCGTTACATGATCCCGCGTAATCAGCTCTGTTGTCAATATCTATTTCTGAAATCTCCTATGTGCTTATTTAGAGATATTTGGAAATATTGGCCATTAAAGCGTGTTTTTTTAAGATGTTCAAAATGGACTTTGTCAAACTAAAGTTTGAGTGTATGCAGACATTAAGGCCTAAATTCCCCGAGACAGGTGTAAGACATTGTTACATGTATTTGATACATACACCACTTTTAACAGACAAATTGTAATCTTCAAAAATGACAGAATAAACCTTTTTTCTCAAATTCTTGTCAGCAACGAACTGAAGTATGTAAATTAAATCATTTTCAGTTACATATTGGTAAAATTCTGTTAAAATGTATTTCTCACACGACTAAAATATTCTCAATTTGTAACATATAGAAAAACAAACGTGGTAGATTAGGCCACAATCAACGAGCATAGGCGTGACGTCAGAGTGACGCATACCTAACTGTTCCTTTCATCGATTATATAAACGTCCCCAACCGATCAATCATTCTTTAGTAATGATACAGCTAGATATATTGTTAGTTACAGGCTGAATTCTTTTGCAGCATCTAAAGTAAAAACTCGTTTCTTTTATTCCAGAAAAATGTACAAGCTTCTGTTGTGCCAGTTATCACCATAATTGAAGAATTGTCTGCTAATTTGCTTAGTCACTGAAGTACCTGTTTCTAACGTTAGGCCTAAATCTAGTCATTTCGTTATTTCTCCACTATGAAAGTAAATAATGTAAACATACATATTATAATTTTGATGAAGCGTAAACACATCTGACCATTAATTGAATGACATGTTACATGTGATTTCTTCGTTTTATATATTGAAACAACTTACATTTACTTTTAAAAGTTTTTTATTAACTTTCTTAAGAATTTAAAGGGACTTTACTCTAACTTTTAAAAAACTTATATATTCTTACCTCCCTTGTGGGTAGTCTAACGGTATATAGTTATTGTAGTAAACGTAAGATTTGTTTCACTTTTTAAACTTTTTAAAAAAACTTAACACCGAAGGATGCGCATGAAAAGAAATCTCAGTAATTTAGATAAGAATTAATTAAAACACGTCAGGGCTTTAAAAAAATAAGCACATTAAAAATTATTATATTTCTTATATAAAGTATACGAAAATACCTTCCCAAAATGGAGATAACTAAACATTTTTCTTTCATTTTGAAAAAAGTGAATATCGACTTGCCGAATAACCAAAGTGACAAAAGATTCGGATCCCATTTCTTATGATTCCCAGTTGCATTACGCATCCGTCTGATTGAGAATAAAGGTCTTTGCCTTTAATAACTTTAAACAGATCAAAACAACACACCTTCTACGCAAAAATATGTTAAAACACGAATATGACATTGATGAGACTGCGGCCGATTTAGTTCAGTCATGCATTATGAAATTTAGAACTTTACACAAGAAATGAGGAAGAGTTGACTGACTCATTACTTTTCAAAGTTCTCACTTTTGTTTTACTGTTTAGGTTGTAGAAGAAGCAAAAGGAACAGAACACTATAATATTAATGTGACAATGTGTTCTTTAACTGGTAACATGGAGTATTTTACTGTAATATTTCCATAGCAGTGGTTGACTCTTTTACCGGGTTCGATAATTCCCCGCCTTATCAACCGCCCTATCCTAGTCTAGTGGAGGGTGAATGCTTCACTCCACAGCCTGGCAAAAACCCACAACAGGACGATGGCTACCCACCGCAGCCCGGCAATGACCCACAACACCAAGGTGACTACCCACCGCTGCCAAGAAACAACCCACACCAGGATGATTACAATGCAAAATCACCAGTCTACCCACAACGGTACGGCGGCTACCCACAACAACACGGCGGTTATCCACCACATTCCGGTGGATACTCACAACACGGTGGCTACACACAACAACCCGATGGCTACCCACCACAACCCGGTGGCTACCCACCACAACCCGGTGGCGATGGACAACCAGGCTATGACCAACAAGGCTATCCACAAGAACAATATGACCAACAACAACAAACGGTGGTAGGTAGACACTCACTGTTTGTTAGTTTCTCCAATATAATGCAGCAACACAAGCAGGAAAACTAAATATACGCCAAGTTATTATTAATTTTGGACCTTAGACTCTAAAACAAATCTCTTAATCCCATGTGTACACAGAAGATATAATAAATTGATGTACTTAGTAATATCAATTAACATACATGATAATGTTATCGTTTAAAGTTTGTAATTGTTTTACTTTTCTCCAGATCGTGACGCAACCTATGGGACTGTCAGTGGTCAAAGGTCAATGCCGAACCGGGAACTATCTCATTCCGGCCATTTTTGCCTGCCTGTGCTGTTGCTGGCCTTTTGGTATATGTGCTATACACTACGCCACCAAAGCAAGTACTTTCTGTCCGTTTTTATTACTAGTAAAGAAGTCATGCCAATGTTTAAAAACGCAACATGCGATCACTGCGGTATACACTGCTTACACGTAGTAAAATCGTCACATTTTGAGAAAATGACAATCAGTCAAAATAAGTTGTCGTACATAAGCTTTTTATCTGATGAACATATTTTTTTCTCAATTTATAATGAAACTGATACCAAGACCAGTTGACACATTCAATTGACCAAATTAAGTATACGCCATTAATTAACTATTCTCTGGGACACGGCCAATGAGAGAGAACGGTTCTTGTGCACTCTCCTTATCATTTGATAACTCCAACAAATGATTCGTTTAATATCAGATGAAGGCATTTATATACTTTTTTTTGTTCAAAGAAGTTTACATGAATCATTTGACGAAAATACCCAGTTCATATCCCAACCGGTTTTTCTGTGGATCAAAACAATGGATACTGAAATGACCATGAGGGTGAAGAAAGAAGCAACGGTTTTCTAGACATATACACGTTTATTTTACATTTTAACATTGCTTGATAGAAAACGATAAAATTGTTAAAAAGAAAAATATTTATTTCCATCGAACTGTCAGCTACACCATTCTGTTGTACGGGTTTCGTCATTCTTCCTACCAAAAAGGAAAATAGGTTGATTGCTATGCGGGTCCGCCCGATTGCTATGCGGGTCCGCCCGATTGCTATACGGGTCCGCCCGATTGCTATGCGGGTCCGCCCGATTGCTATGCGGGTCCACCTGGTTGTTATGCGGGTCCGACCGATCGTTATGCGGGTCCGCCCGATTGTTATGCGGGTCCGCCCGATTGCTATGCGGGTCCGCCCGATTGTTATGCGGGTCCGCCCGATTGCTATGCGGGTCCGCCCGATTTGGTATGCGGGTCCGCCCGATTGTTTTGCGGGTCCGCCCGATTGCTATGCGGGTTCGCCCAATTGCTATGCGGGTCCGCCCGATTGCTATGCGAGTCCGCCCGATTGTTATGCGGGTCCGCCCGACTGTTATGTGAGTCCGCCTGATTGCTATGCTTGTCTGCACGATTGCTATGCGGGTCCGCACGATTGCTATGCGTGTCTGCACGATTGCTATGCGGATCCGCACGATTGTTATGTGAGTCCGCCTGATTGCTATGCGTGTCTGCACGATTGCTATGCGGGTCCGCACTATTGATATGCGGGTCTTCAAGATTGCCATGCGGGCTGCACGATATTGCTATGCGGGTCTGCACGATTGCTATGCGGGTCTGCACGATTGCTATACGGGTCCGCACGATTGCTATGCGGGTCAGCACGATTTTTATGCGGGTCTGCACGATATTGCTATGCGGGTCCGCACGATTGCTATGCGGGACCGCACGATTGATATGCGGGTCCGCACGATTGATATGCGCGTCTGCACGATATAGCTATGCGGGTCCGCACGATTGCTTTACGCGTCCGCACGATTGCTATGCGGGTCTGCACGATTGTTATGCGAGTCCGCCTGATTGCTATGCGGGTCCGCCCGATTGCTATGCGGGTCCGCCCGTTTGTTATGCGGGTCCGCCTGATTGCTATGCGGGTCTGCACGATTGCTTTGCGAGTCCGCCTGATTGCTATGCGGGTCTGCACGATAGTTATGCGAGTCCGCACGATTGCTATGCGGGTCTGCACGATTGTTATGCGAGTCCGCCTGATTGCTATGCGGGTCTGCGCGATTGTTATGCGAGTCCGCCTGATTGCTATGCGGGTCCGCCCGATTGCTATGCGGGTCTGCACGATTGTTATGCGGGTCCGCCCGATTGCTATGCGGGTCCCCCCGATTGCTATGCGGGTCTGCACGATTGATATGCGGGTCTGCACGATTGTTATGCGAGTCCGCCTGATTGCTATGCGGGTCCGCCCGATTGTTATGCGAGTCCGCCTGATTGCTATGCGGGTCTGCACGATTGTTATGCAAGTCCGCCTGATTGCTATGCGGGTCCGCACGATTGTTATGCTAGTCCGCCTAATTGCTATGCGGGTCCGCCCGATTGCTATGCGGGTCCGCCCGATTGTTATGCGAGTCCGCCTGATTGCTATGCGGGTCTGCACGATTGTTATGCGGGTCCGCCTGATTGCTATGCGGGTCTGCACGATTGTTATGCGAGTCCGCCTGATTGCTATGCGAGTCTGCACGATTGTTATGCGGGTCTGCACGATTGTTATGCGAGTCCGCCTGATTGCTATGCGGGTCTGCACGATTGTTATGCGAGTCCGCCTGATTGCTATGCGGGTCCGCCCGATTGTTATGCGTGTCCGCCTGATTGCTATGCGGGTCTGCACGATTGTTATGCGAGTCCGCCTGATTGCTATGCGGGTCTGCACGATTGTTATGCGAGTCCGCCTGATTGCTATGCGGGTCTGCACGATTGTTATGCGAGTCCGCCTGATTGCTATGCGGGTCTGCACGATTGTTATGCGGGTCCGCCTGATTGCTATGCGGGTCTGCACGATTGTTATGCGGGTCCGCCTGATTGCTATGCGGGTCTGCACGATTGTTATGCGAGTCCGCCTGATTGCTATGCGGGTCTGCACGATTGTTATGCGAGTCCGCCTGATTGCTATGCGGGTCTGCACGATTGTTATGCGAGTCCGCCTGATTGCTATGCGGGTCTGCACGATTGTTATGCGAGTCCGCCTGATTGCTATGCGGGTCTGCACGATTGTTATGCGGGTCCGCCTGATTGCTATGCGGGTCTGCACGATTGTTATGCGGGTCCGCCTGATTGCTATGCGGGTCTGCACGATTGTTATGCGAGTCCGCCTGATTGCTATGCGGGTCCGCCCGATTGCTATGCGAGTCCGCCCGATTGCTTTGCGAGTCCGCCTGATTCTTATGCGGGTCTGCACGATTGTTATGCGAGTCCGCCTGATTGCTATGCGGGTCTGCACGATTGTTATGCGGGTCCGCCTGATTGCTATGCGGGTCTGCACGATTGTTATGCGAGTCCGCCTGATTGCTATGCGGGTCTGCACGATTGTTATGCTGGTCCGCCTGATTGCTATGCGGGTCTGCACGATTGTTATGCGGGTCCGCCTGATTGCTATGCGGGTCTGCACGATTGTTATGCGAGTCCGCCTGATTGCTATGCGGGTATGCACGATTGTTATGCTGGTCCGCCTGATTGCTATGCGGGTCTGCACGATTGTTATGCGAGTCCGCCTGATTGCTATGCGGGTCTGCACGATTGTTATGCGAGTCCGCCTGATTGCTATGCGGGTCTGCACGATTGTTATGCGAGTCCGCCTGATTGCTATGCGGGTCTGCACGATTGTTATGCGAGTCCGCCTGATTGCTATGCGGGTCTGCACGATTGTTATGCGAGTCCGCCTGATTGCTATGCGGGTCCGCCCGATTGCTATGCGGGTCTGCACGATTGTTATGCGGGTCCGCCCGATTGCTATGCGGGTCCCCCCGATTGCTATGCGGGTCTGCACGATTGATATGCGGGTCTGCACGATTGTTATGCGAGTCCGCCTGATTGCTATGCGGGTCCGCCCGATTGTTATGCGAGTCCGCCTGATTGCTATGCGGGTCTGCACGATTGTTATGCAAGTCCGCCTGATTGCTATGCGGGTCCGCACGATTGTTATGCTAGTCCGCCTGATTGCTATGCGGGTCCGCCCGATTGCTATGCGGGTCCGCCCGATTGTTATGCGAGTCCGCCTGATTGCTATGCGGGTCTGCACGATTGTTATGCGGGTCCGCCTGATTGCTATGCGGGTCTGCACGATTGTTATGCGAGTCCGCCTGATTGCTATGCGAGTCTGCACGATTGTTATGCGGGTCTGCACGATTGTTATGCGAGTCCGCCTGATTGCTATGCGGGTCTGCA
Organism: Sinonovacula constricta; assembly: GCA_007844125.1. Lineage (NCBI taxonomy): Eukaryota > Metazoa > Mollusca > Bivalvia > Cardiida > Solecurtidae > Sinonovacula > Sinonovacula constricta. Next base: position 11,172,622 of record CM017558.1, on the reverse strand, counting down.
CGATTGTTATGCGAGTCCGCCTGATTGCTATGCGGGTCCGCCCGATTGTTATGCGTGTCCGCCTGATTGCTATGCGGGTCTGCACGATTGTTATGCGAGTCCGCCTGATTGCTATGCGGGTCTGCACGATTGTTATGCGAGTCCGCCTGATTGCTATGCGGGTCTGCACGATTGTTATGCGAGTACGCCTGATTGCTATGCGGGTCTGCACGATTGTTATGCGGGTCCGCCTGATTGCTATGCGGGTCTGCACGATTGTTATGCGGGTCCGCCTGATTGCTATGCGGGTCTGCACGATTGTTATGCGAGTCTGATTGCTATGCGGGTCTGCACGATTGTTATGCTGGTCCGCCTGATTGCTATGCGGGTCTGCACGATTGTTATGCGAGTCCGCCTGATTGCTATGCGGGTCTGCACGATTGTTATGCGAGCCCGCCTGATTGCTATGCGGGTCTGCACGATTATTATGCGAGTCCGCCTGATTGCTATGCGGGTCTGCACGATTGTTATGCGAGTCCGCCTGATTGCTATGCGGGTCTGCACGATTGTTATGCGAGTCCGCCTGATTGCTATGCGGGTCTGCACGATTGTTATGCGAGTCCGCCTGATTGCTATGCGGGTCTGCACGATTGTTATGCGAGTCCGCCTGATTGCTATGCGGGTCCGCCCGATTGCTATGCGGGTCTGCACGATTGTTATGCGGGTCCGCCCGATTGCTATGCGGGTCCCCCCGATTGCTATGCGGGTCTGCACGATTGATATGCGGGTCTGCACGATTGTTATGCGAGTCCGCCTGACTGCTATGCGGGTCCGCCCGATTGTTATGCGAGTCCGCCTGATTGCTATGCGGGTCTGCACGATTGTTATGCAAGTCCGCCTGATTGCTATGCGGGTCCGCACGATTGTTATGCTAGTCCGCCTGATTGCTATGCGGGTCCGCCCGATTGCTATGCGGGTCCGCCCGATTGTTATGCGAGTCCGCCTGATTGCTATGCGGGTCTGCACGATTGTTATGCGAGTCCGCCTGATTGCTATGCGAGTCTGCACGATTGTTATGCGGGTCTGCACGATTGTTATGCGAGTCCGCCTGATTGCTATGCGGGTCTGCACGATTGTTATGCGAGTCCGCCTGATTGCTATGCGGGTCCGCCCGATTGTTATGCGTGTCCGCCTGATTGCTATGCGGGTCTGCACGATTGTTATGCGAGTCCGCCTGATTGCTATGCGGGTCTGCACGATTGTTATGCGAGTCCGCCTGATTGCTATGCGGGTCTGCACGATTGTTATGCGAGTCCGCCTGATTGCTATGCGGGTCTGCACGATTGTTATGCGGGTCCGCCTGATTGCTATGCGGGTCTGCACGATTGTTATGCGGGTCCGCCTGATTGCTATGCGGGTCTGCACGATTGTTATGCGAGTCTGATTGCTATGCGGGTCTGCACGATTGTTATGCGAGTCCGCCTGATTGCTATGCGGGTCTGCACGATTGTTATGCGAGTCCGCCTGATTGCTATGCGGGTCTGCACGATTGTTATGCGGGTCCGCCTGATTGCTATGCGGGTCTGCACGATTGTTATGCGAGTCCGCCTGATTGCTATGCGGGTCTGCACGATTGTTATGCGAGTCTGATTGCTATGCGGGTCTGCACGATTGTTATGCGAGTCCGCCTGATTGCTATGCGGGTCTGCACGATTGTTATGCGAGTCCGCCTGATTGCTATGCGGGTCTGCACGATTGTTATGCGGGTCCGCCTGATTGCTATGCGGGTCTGCACGATTGTTATGCGAGTCCGCCTGATTGCTATGCGGGTCTGCACGATTGTTATGCGAGTCTGATTGCTATGCGGGTCTGCACGATTGTTATGCGAGTCCGCCTGATTGCTATGCGGGTCTGCACGATTGTTATGCGAGTCCGCCTGATTGCTATGCGGGTCTGCACGATTGTTATGCGGGTCCGCCTGATTGCTATGCGGGTCTGCACGATTGTTATGCGAGTCCGCCTGATTGCTATGCGGGTCTGCACGATTGTTATGCGAGTCCGCCTGATTGCTATGCGGGTCTGCACGATTGTTATGCGGGTCCGCCTGATTGCTATGCGGGTCTGCACGATTGTTATGCGAGTCCGCCTGATTGCTATGCGGGTCTGCACGATTGTTATGCTGGTCCGCCTGATTGCTATGCGGGTCTGCACGATTGTTATGCGAGTCCGCCTGATTGCTATGCGGGTCTGCACGATTGTTATGCGAGTCCGCCTGATTGCTATGCGGGTCTGCACGATTATTATGCGAGTCCGCCTGATTGCTATGCGGGTCTGCACGATTGTTATGCGAGTCCGCCTGATTGCTATGCGGGTCTGCACGATTGTTATGCGAGTCCGCCTGATTGCTATGCGGGTCTGCACGATTGTATGCGGGTCCGCCTGATTGCTATGCGGGTCTGCACGATTGTTATGCGAGTCCGCCTTATTGCTATGCGGGTCTGCACGATTGTTATGCGAGTCCGCCTGATTGCTATGCGGGTCCGCCCGATTGCTATGCGAGTCCGCCCGATTGCTTTGCGAGTCCGCCTGATTCTTATGCGGGTCTGCACGATTGTTATGCGAGTCCGCCTGATTGCTATGCGGGTCTGCACGATTGTTATGCGAGTCCGCCTGATTGCTATGCGGGTCCGCCCGATTGCTATACGGGTCCGCCCAATTGTTATGCAGTCTACGTATATGATGTCTTTGATGACAAGGACCACCATCTTTATGCAGCTCAGTTGAAAGACAGCGCTAAAAGAAAGTTTTTGCTTTGTCCGGACCCTTGACCTTGTCAGGATAAGTCTTAATTCGGCCATGAGCGCCCCATCCGGCGCTTAGGACTAACAAAAAGCGTAATATATGTGCAAATGATTCAATAAGTTAATAGCTCATAGCACGTACAGTGAATTTCTGCATTAAGGTTATGACTTAGATATAACAAAAATAAATAAAATCACAAAAATACCTAGATGTAGATAAACTAGATGTAATAAAATATTTTACAATGTTTTATTCGCCTCTTTAAGTCACTTTATGGCTATGTGTCTTTATTTTATTATTAAGGTGCACGCAGTTCATTATAATTCCCTTTTTTCGTCTATGAGGGGACATTACTCTAGTTATTCAAACTGTGTTGTGTTACCTTTCCTCGCTTAGGTATTTGTTATATCGATGCTCTTAAGATGACAAATGCCACGAAATCGTCTATTTTTTAATTATTAGCATAAGCAATAATTTTGCATGATGAAAAATGATTATAAATGAGAGAATGATTATAAAAAGTTAAAGTATCTAAAAAGCAGATAACTTATGCATTTCTTTTGCAATTTTGGAGGGACTATTAGTATTTCATTTGTTTCATTAATGGTTTTCATTGCGCATTGAATCCTTGAATGACACAATGAACGTAAACTAAACACATATGATACTGTGTGTACACATTCTTTTTGACTTTTATTCGTTCCTTTGACACACTATAAAATATCTCGTCACAGTTTTGTTGTAACTTTTACATTTGACGTTTTCTATTTTTTGTTCATTTTCAGATTTTAAAATATGTTGCAATATTCATAGGACCTTTCATACTCTAATATTTACTGAATAACAGATTTCTAAAAAGTATTTACTTCTTGTATTCTTTTTTCTATAGGCAAACGTGTTGGCTGCTGAGGGAAATTTGACTGAAGCCAGGATCGCTGCTAAAAACGCATTTTGTATGACAATTACAAGCGTTATCATGGGCCTCATTTTTTACGGCGCATCCATGTTATATAGACATTTCAGTCAACAATAAACGAACAGATAAGTTAAGAACCAGTGACTGAAGATGAGAAAAATAATGCATTTTCGGACTTTTTAAAAATCTTTTACTGTTGTGTTTGTTTCCACTCAATACCATTTATGTAAGTGCTTTTACGAAGGTGAACATTTATTAGCGCATAGCTTTAAATGCATGAATAACACTCAGTAAAAATAAATTAAAAATATAAATATGTGTTTTTGTTTTGTTTATATTTTTAATGTATGTATATGAATGTGTGTGCGTGTGTGTGTGTGTGTGCGTGCGTGCGTGTGTTTGCGTGCGTGCGTGTGTGTGTGCGTGTGTGTTTGTGTGCGTGCGTGTGTGTGTGCGTGTTTGTGTGCGTGCGTGCGTGTGTGTGTGTGTGTGTGTAAAGCCAGTTTCCATAAACATATATTCAAATATGTATAGCATATATACGTGATTCCAGTGTGCAAATAATAGTTAACTAAAAAAATAAAACGTAGGTTTAGTCTCAAGTGCAATCAAGCACCGTATATGTTTTGCCATATATACATTGTTACAGCATATTTTCAATGATATCAACGACTTTTCTCAATGTGTTGCAGATTTTTAGTTATATAAACGATTATGTCCAATCAGTTGTAATGACAGATGCTGTTCCGTTAAAATAACTTCTACACCCATTAAATGCCCAGTATGTATAAATGATGGAATGATGGAGTTAGGAATACGCCCGGTAAATACGTTGTCCAGCAACATCACATGTATTATTGTTTTGTAGACTACGTTTTAAGAGTCCAGTTATAATGTGCAGATATGCCAGTTTATTGTTAATGTCCTTGTTATATTATTTTCTATGTAAAAATATTTTAAATGTACAAATGTCACTCGATATTTATGTGTTTTATTTACTGAAGGATATTTCTGAATGGCATGCTTCAAATACGTATTTATATAAGAAAGAAATCAGAAAAAAATAAATATATATATTAAATGTAGCGTCGTCTTTTCCTTACAGTAGTGTGGGACGCCGAAGATTATGTAGCATTTATTGTTTGGTGAACGGTCCAAACTTCCATTGCCCAAATAAATATTTCTTAAAAGGCATTGGCACCGAAAAGCAACCTATTCAGTAGAGTTCATCTCACTGGGCCATCCCGTACCCAAATAGTTCAGTTTTGTTTGTTTTTTGTTTTTGTTTTTGTTACATTCTTGACATTTATTCGAAAAAATTTGCATAACATATCAATCTTACGTTAGGCTTAAAGTTATAACCGAGAATTTAGATCAAATATTTTCTCAAACAACCAAATTAGCTCATAAGTTCACGTTACTAGAAAACAGCCTTACGATATGATGTTTATTTATAACGTCGGGAATACTTTTCACATCGATTTCGCTGCACTACAGAAACAACATCTGTCTTTATATCACGTGACCATAGTGAATATCGTGCTTGTATACATCGATATCGGTATTTATGCGAGATTATTTCATGCTATTTAAACGAAATAAAATGAAACAATTTAGTTTAAAATGTAAACATTCCTTAGCCTTTATCGGTAGAATAAAACTAAAATAGTATATTTTTATTGGCGTTCAAATCTCGTTCGTCAAGTTCACTGACGATTTACATTTTTGGAAAAGTGTTACTGTGTTTTAAAGATGTTTACCGACAATTGTGACAAATGTTCTTGCTCGCATGTAACCCCCCCCCCCCCCCCCCCCCCCCCCCTCCCCCCAAAAAAAATGTTACCTAAAAAGATCCCGCGAAAGGCTATTTATTAGTGCCCTAAATCAAAGGAATAACATTCCAATTGTCATTAAAATTGTATTTCCTATGTTACAGAATTAGCTTTTATTGAACTAAGAAAACCGCGTGACCACGAACATTTGGGGGCACTTTATATGATAATCCGGGAAGTCAGCTCTGTCGTCGGTATCTAATTTTAGCTGAAATATATAACGAATTACATGCACTTAGTTTTACATAACAAGCTATATATTTACAGCAGTATATGTAGTTTTCTACAGTATTGTCAATCCATATACAGCTTAAAGGTGCAGTCCGACAATTTGTAGTAGAAGTAGTAATAGTAGAAGTAGTAGAAATATTAATAGTATAAGTAGTGGCTGCAGCAGTATCAGTAGTAGAAGGAGGAGCAGCGGTACTTATGGCAGTATTAATAGAAGTAGTAGTAGTGGTAGTAGAAGAAGTAGTAGAAAGAGCAGTATTAGTAGAGGTAGAAGAAGAAGAAGTAGTAGTAGTAGTAGTAGTAGTAGTAGTACAAGTAGTAGTAATAGTAGTAGGAGGGATAGAAGTAGGAGGGAGAGAAGGAGGTGGAGGCAAAGGAGGAGCAGCAGCAGTAGCAGCAGCAGCGCAGCAGTAGGAGTAGAAGTAGTAGAAGTACAAGTATTAGTAGTAGTAGAAGTAGTAATAGTAGTAAGAGCAACTGCAGGAGTAGCAGTAGTAGAAAGAGCAGCAGTAGCAGTGGGACGAGCAGCAGAAGTAGCAGCGGCAGTAGTAGTTGCATCAGGAGCAGCAGCAGTAGCAGCAGCAGCGCAGCAGTAGGAGTAGAAGTAGTAGAAGTAAAAGTATTAGTAGTAGTAGAAGTAGTAATAGTAGTAAGAGCAACTGCAGGAGTAGCAGTAGTAGAAAGAGCAGCAGTAGCAGTGGGACGATCAGCAGAAGTTGCAGCGGCAGTAGTAGTTGCATCAGGAGCAGCAGCAGTAGCAGCAGCAGCGCAGCAGTAGGAGTAGAAGTAGTAGAAGTAAAAGTATTAGTAGTAGTAGATGTAGTAATAGTAGTAAGAGCAACTGCAGGAGTAGCAGTAGTAGAAAGAGCAGCAGTAGCAGTGGGACGAGCAGCAGCAGTAGCAGTGGCAGTAGTAGTTGCATCAGGAGCAGCAGCAGCAGTAGAAGCAGAAGTAGGAGATGGAGCAGCAGCAGTAAAAGTAGTAGCAGTAGTTCCGACACAGTTAAACAGGTCTTGTCTCTTTTAGTAAATGGTCACTTTAGGACCCTTAATTTGCTCTAATTTCAGTAAAGAAAAATCTGCCAAAAATGTTTTAATTAAAAGAACAACCATTATGAAATGAAATGTCCGAAAATTATATATATTTTCTTATTATTTATTCAAAATTATATCTTAGAAGCAACACACTGTAGTATGTTAAGTTTGCTAAGACGCTTAAGATAATATCTCTATACAAATGTTTGAAAAGTATTTGTATAACTACACACATGAAGTTAAACGATTTTTTTATAATATATTTATATGTATATATTTATCTCCCTCTTCTAGCTTATCATAAGAGCAATTGTCCCCTTGTCCGCCATCCCCTCGTCCGCCGTCCTTTGTTCGCCTTCCTTCAATTAAGTCTCCTTTCAGTCGCTAACTTTTAAACAAGTCTCCTTTCACTCGACTAGCATAAAAGAGAGTCTCCCCTTACCCGCCTACCTTCAATTTAGTATGGTTTTAGTGGCTAACTTTTAAGCAAGGTTCCTTCTTCTCATTCACCTTACAAGAAGTCTCCATTTACTCGCTTAACTTAAAAGCAAGTCATCCCTTGTCCGTCTACCTTCTGTTAAGTCTCATTTAAGTAGTTAACTTTTAAGCAAGTCTCGTTTTACTCACTTAGTTTAAATCAAATCTCTTCTTACTCTTGTTCCATTGTGTAAGTCTTCCTCTGCTCTCTTACTTTAAAACAAGTCTACTTTTACCCGCTTACCTTTAAGCAAGTCACCATTTTCTAGCTTAATTTTAAGCAAATCTTCATTTACTCTCTTCCATAACGCTCCGCAATATTCTCTTTCTTTCCTTTAAGCAAGTCTTTCTTTTATTCGCTTGCATTAAAGCAAGTCCCCCTTTACATGCTATAGTTAAAACAACTCCCCTATACCCGCTTTCCTTAAAAGCAAACCTTCAGCCCCCTCCTCACACCCCACAATTTTCATCTAAGTAAACCCCCCTTTACATGCGTTCAATAGTTCTTAAGTAGGTTTCAAAAGATTACTTGCCTTATTTAATGAATTCTTGGATTCATTTATACAATTTGCAACACAAATTGTACAGCATATGTCTATGCCAAGGCCAACTGTTCGATCAAATATTCAGCAAGTACTCATCGGATGTCTGTCGTTGTCGTTCGTCAAATGATGTATTGTCTTTTTTAAACTTATATATAATACCCTTTGATGATATGCAACAATGCTTTTCTTGTTATTATTATTTATGAAAGAGCATGTACATGAAGTCCATAATAAATCCAAGCGCTCCGGTGGTCAGGGGACATAACTCTAACTAGATGTATTCATATTGCAATTTATTGCCTCCCCTATGTGTACGTGTCTGCATGCCGTATCTCATTTATGTAAAAATATTATGAAAATGTTAATTTTTATTTATAAACTCAGGTTACCAAAACGCAAATTTACAATTTATGTAATAAGTAATGTGTAATGTTGCATAATTCAAACAAGCAAGTTAAAACTATAAATGACATTTCATACAGAAAGTAGTACCCACAAGAGCGAAGACTAATACGTTTCTTCAAATTCGAGACATGATATTGGCAATTCATTAATCTCAGTAAGGACTTCCATTCGCCTCAATGGATATTGAATCAGTACAATTATGGTAATGACAACCGGCGTTTGATTTCATTAATTATTTGCCAGGTCAAAATGTATAAAGCGCACGACATGACATTTGCTGAATACATCATTAATTAAAAGCAATTAGGAATCATGCATAAAAAATTCATAACATGTATATTGATTTTGCGTGATAAACTGTGGTGCATTTTGTATGCATAATATACTGCTTTATACAAACATTGGAGTTTGAACTCTCTGGCGAAATATGTCGAATGTAAAAATAGGATTCAGAGAAAGCATATTTTCGGGAAAAAAACAGTAATTTTGGGGGGAAAAATGTTTAGTTCATTAACCATTTGTCATAAACATTACGTTACTTATACACTCGGAGTTTTGACATTTCTGGTGATAGAATTGTCAACAATAAACTTTTTAAACAAGTCTCGTTGACCTATTTTCTTTTTCTTTGTGCTCGGGGGAGACAAAAGTAAGTTTTAACTTTGTTCTGTAAAAAATATATACATCTATATATACAACACACATTGCTTCTATGTGTTCAAATTGTCAATGATGTTTTTATAACTGATTTTGCAGTACAATAGGCGTTTAAAGTGTATATTATTATGTATTTTGTACTCTTTATATCTTGATATTAGTCGATACAAGATCGGAATTCATTATGCAGTTCAAATTTTACAAAAGTATATAGCTTTTTGCTTTCATTAACGAATTGTATTTCTTTAATAAACGTCGCATCAAAGGAAAGGTTCATCTTGTGAGTCCGTATTTTTCTTGTGTTTGGGACAATGCAAACTCTAGACAGACTTTTGGATGGTAAGGACGCTACTGACAATAACGGAAGTCATCATAAAATGGCAAGTATGCCACTGATAATACTAGAAGTTACCATAGGGTTTTGTCCATTTTTGGAAACGCTCTCCGTGCTTCATTTACTGTCCTTAGCCTACAAGAAACATAAATCAAATAAAATTTCATTTCCCGACGTCCCGCCAATAAATCTGTTCAGCCTGCAGAGATACAAAACAACTGAATATTTCCGAGGCTTTGTTAACTTGCCAATAAATATAAGGTACTTAAATATTGTTCACTTTTACGCCGCTATTTATATTTGCCTGCAAGTAAACGAAAGGAAACTTAAGATTTCCAGACGTCACGCAGCGATTTTTTGGCCTGCAAGAAAACACAAATCAGCAGAATATATTTAAAATTTTCACTGTTAATTTTGTTAACTCGCAAACAGACAAAGCAACTTACGTTTTTCCATCTCCGACATCTCGCCGCCTTTTATGTTTTTCTGATTTCCTATTCTTACAAATATAGAAAATTAAGATTTTTCGACCGATTGCCACCTATTCTGTTTACTCGCATCTACACTCTTCGTCGTTAACTTTGTTAGCTTGCAAAAACACAAAACAAATGAAGTTTTCCGACATATCGCAGCCTACTTTGTTAGCTTACACAAACAAAACTAATATTTTGCCGACTTTTTGCCTCCTATTTTGTTTGCTTGCAAACGCAAAAAGCAAGTGAAGTTTTGCAGACTTCTCTCCTCTACTTCTATTAGCATGCAAACACACAACGCAACTGAAGTTTGTTTGTCTTGCCCAGCCGTTTGAGTTTGCCTTTAAACACACAAAGCATTTGACGTTTTGCCAATATCACGCCGCCCAATTTGATAGTCTGGAAAACACACAAAGCAACTGGAGATGTGCAGACTTCTTTCCGCCTATTCTGTTAGCTTGCAAACACACAATGAACTGAAGTTTGTCTACTTCAAATTGTGTTACAACACTGGCTTAAATGTCTGTGAACCAAACGTACTTGGCCTTTACATGATACATAGCCATGGGCCACATATAGGCATATTAGACATGGCCTAATGACACATACTTGGGCAGAATGAACATGGCCCAATGACCTAAACATGGGAACAATAGACGTTGCCCAATGACCCAAACATAGGCACAATAGACATAGCGCAACGACCTAAACATGGGGAAATCAGACATGGCCTAATGGCCCAAACATGGGCATAATAGATATGGCCCAACGGCACAAACATGGATATAACAGACATGGTCCATTGGCACAAATATGGGCATCATAGACTTGACCCAAAGGCCCAAAGAGGGGCATATAAGACATTGCCCAATGGCCCAAACATGGTCCCAAAAGACATGGCCCACTGACCTAAATATAGGAACAATAGACATGGCAGCCATGGCCGAAACATGGGCATAATAGACGTGGCCCAATGACCTAAACATGATAACAACAGACATGGCAGCCATGGCCGAAACATGGGCATAATAGACATGGCCTAATGACCTAAACATGGGAACAACAGACATGGCAGCCATGGCCGAAACATGGGCATAATAGACATGGCCCTATGGCCTTAACATAGGGACTATAGACAGGGTCCAATGACCGGAACATGGGCACAACAAACATGGCCCAAACATGAGCACAACAAACATGGCACAAACATGGGAAAAACAAATATGGCCCATTGACAGAAACATTGGCACAATAGACATGGGCCTATGACCCAAACATGGGCACAATAAACCTGGCCCAAACATGGACAAAATAGACATGGCCTAAGCAGGGGCAAAATAGCCATTGCCAACACACGTGGAAAAAAGTCAAGGGCAAAAAGACATGGTCCATTCATGGGCAAAATAGACATGGACCAAACACGGGCGAAAAGACATGGACCATATTTGTGCAAATTGAAAATTGTCCAAATATGTGCAAAGTAGACATGATCCAAATATGTACAAAAAAGACGTGGACCAAAACAGTGCATAACAGAATTGCAACATACATTGCAAAACGGACGTGGACAAAACATGTGCAAAACAGACACGGACAAAACGTGTGCATGCTTATCTAAGTTCTGTTCACTAAGACTTAAAATGACACAAAGTATACCAAAGTTTCCACAAATTAGTGCAAAATTATGGTGGATGTATGAAACATGATACATATATTATTTATATATATAATATATATTAATATACACCATTAAAATTTCATGGCTATTATTATTAAAACCTTATTATAATCTGAAAAAAAACACTCTTTTATAAGGAAACTTATCTTAATAGAAATGGGACCGAAACGTGTTGAAATATTTTTGGGTCGCTGTCTCGGTCCCTGTGACCCCTGTTTCGTCGCCTATGATCCCTGTATACATGGTTAGCAAATAGCAACTATTGTGGACAGCGGAACATAATGCATAACATAATATTATTCCACTCTTAAAGGTGGTGTTCGAAAGTTTCGCCTAACCCCAAATGCGAATATGCGCATGTCTGAAGGTAAGTCTTTTTTTTTCGAACACATTAGATAAGCACGATGGGCCCAACTAACTGCTGAAAATAGATATCGACGCAAGAACAGACTACTCGGATGGTGCTGTAACATGATTCCAAAATCAAGACGTCACTCGGTTGTCTTAATTTAAAAATAACTTACAGTGCAGCGTGGCTCAGATACAAAATACCTATTAATTTTCATTTTTACATTGGTCTAAAACATCAGTGAACAGCATTTATGGGATTTTACGATTTATTTGGATATTTGAGGGAAAGTTGGTACAATTTTTCGGAAACCCCATTTAAGCTTAAAAGTATTAAGCATACTAACAGAAACGAATACATGTGCCTCCAGCGAATGCTTTTTAAAATTTGTAAATGTTATTACAATTGTGTACAGTGATTAGCTGGGCCTTTCTTTCAATTATTAAAGTTAGTTGCGTAACATTGCTTAATTTTAGCAGGGAAGTTTTCTTTACCTGTACCTGAGTTAAGAACAAAAGCTAACCATGTCGGAGGGAAGTATTATATCGGTGTCGTCTATACGTAGGTGTCAAGTTCTTTGCGAAGGCCCACACTGAGCATTCACTTTATTGATGATAATACTAACAAGTAATAATTTCGGTAGAATTTAAAACTGAAATCAGAAAATAACAAAAATGGAAAACTTTAATCTGACAGAAGACTCCGAATCGGGAAACACTAATGCCGGTGAGTCATAACTTTTTACGTGTTATATTGTGCTATGTTTTGAAGCTATATTTACACCAGTGAAATTATGTTATCTATACCAAATAATTTTGATACAAGAAATAAATAGCAAAAAAGATTGAGCAAATCAATAGCAATTTATCCACGTACTTATTGATTTAACCTTTAATACAAATAATCGAAATATCGAGCTGGTTACCTAGAAGATCATTTATCATGATATGCAAAAAGGAGTCACGTGGTTGTCGTTTTCATCAGATATTCGGCATTTCAATAATAAGAAGGTAGCAGGCATTAATACGAAATCGCAGCATTTTTACTTTCACATATTTATGTAATAAATCGACATTGTGTAAGTGAGTGTTGAGTTTCCGAATAGTCATTTTCTTGTTTAATGCGCATGCGCTCTGTGGCGCCTGGGATGTCACATCCTTGATATTTCTTGTTGTTGGTCTATGATCGTATATAGAAGTTAATATATATCATAGATATAAGTACATGCACACATGGTTATATGAATTTGTGTATTTATACACACATCAGAAGGCCATATATCTTTCGTATTGTTTTAAAATAGAGTCTGCAACCATTGTGTCCAAGTTTACATAGTTGTATACATTGTATACATAGTTTCGATCAAAATGAATCAGTCAATTGTTAAGTTTTAACTCGAAATTTAAACGAAGATAAAAGGGGGAAATTGCATCTTTAACAAACAAGGAGATAAAAATAGAAATCATTTTATTTCATGATATGTCCTGTGTGAATTTGCCTCTCCAATCTCTTATACCGTTGTTACACCTGCCTTTCGACCTGATATAACAGATTAATATTCTTGATGCATTAGATGAATAAAAAGGTGCGTTAGTAGTTGTTTGGAATTTATGACGGTAGGATCTACAGATTGAACCGATGATTTTTCTTCCTCAAACAACCCAAAGTGCAATTGTTACCTGAAAAAGCCCCGCAAGATGATGTTCCCTGCTGAATAGGGAATATCGACTTGCCGAATAACCAAAGTAACAAAAGATCCGGATCCCGTTTATTACGATTCCCAGTTGCATTACGTATCTGTCTGATTGAAAATACAGGTTTTTGCCTTTAATAACTTTAAACAGAACAAATTTCATATGCATTAATTAAAATTATGTTGTTTGCTGCAGTTTTACATGGTACGCTAAGAGTTTGAGTGGACGTTATTTACCTGGAAGTGTAACTGATGAAACAACCTGTGTGTACAATACGGCTACTTCACGTGTCTATTTTCCCATACGCAAGATAAAACGTACGGCTATCAATCGGGCTGTCGTGTTAGAATGGAAATAATATTTGGTCGCCCTTGGGTTATTGGCAAAATTGATCTAAGAGCTGCTAGAAATTGAACTTCTCAGTCATAAAGCTTCGTGTTAAATGTCTAGAAACTCACAACCCAATGGCGACCAAAATATTTCATTGACAGGAAAAATTGGATGCATATTATCAAAGCTGCCCGAAATAACATACCAGAAAGCCTAGCGCATTGAGCATAGCTCTATAAAGTACAATTTGATTTGCTTTTTAGAATAACAAATGTATACAAAAAGGAAGATTATGTTAAGGAAGATTATATTATAATCTGTTTAAACTTGTAAGTGTGAACAATACCTTTTAATTACTAAAGCAATATAATAACACATGTGAACAACACCAATGCACTATCAAAACAAACGCACCAGTCAATGTTGTTTCTTCCTCAATCGTTCACGGCGCGATACGCACCAGAAAACATTTTATTGGTGTGTATATAAGATCAAAATCTGCGAATACTGATTAATGAAATTAAAAAAAGCACATCTTCTACGCAAAAATATGTTTAAACACGAATGACATTGATGAGACTGCGGCCGATTTAGTTCAGCCATGCATTATGAACTTTAGAATTTTACAAAAGAAATTTGTAAGCGTTGACTCATTACTTTTCATAGTTTTCACTTTCACTTTACCGTTTATGTTGTAAGTTCTATAGAAGAAACAAAATGAACAGAACACTATAATATTAATGTGACAATTTGTTCTTTTACTGGTAACAAAGAGTATTTTACTGTAATATTTCCATAGCAATGGTTGACTCTTTTACAGGCTTCGATAATCCTTCGCTTTATCAGCCGCCCTATCCTAGTCCAGTTGAGGGTGAATGCTTCACTCTACAGCCTGGCAAAACCCCACAAGGGGACGGTGGCTACCCACCGCAGCCCGGCAACGAACCACAACACCACGGTGATTTCCAACCGCAGCCAAGGAACAGCCCACACCAACATGAATCACTAGTCTACCCACAACGGTACGGCGGCTACCCACGACAACCCGGCGTTTATCCACTACAACCCGGTGGATACCCACAACACGGTGGCTTCCCACAACATCCCGGCGGTTACCCACCACAACCCGGTGGCGATGGACAACCAGGCTATGCCCAACAAGACTATTCATGAGGACAATATGCCTAGCAACAACAAACGGTGGTAGGTAGACACTCACTGCTTGTTAGGTTTTCCAATATACTGCAGCAACACAAGCAGGAAATATAAATATACGCCAAGCTATTATTAATTTTGGATCGTAGACTCTAAAACAAATCTCTTATCCCATGTGTACACAGAAGATATAATTCTTTGATATATTTAGTATTATCAATTAACATCCATGCTTATTTTATCGTTTAAAGTTTGTACATGTAATTTTCAACTTTTCTCAAGATCGTGACGCAACCTATGGGACTTCAGTGGTCAAAGGTCAGAGCCGACCCAGGAACTATCTGATTCCGGCCATTTTTGCCTGCCTGTTCTGTTGCCTGCCCTTCGGTCTAGGTGCTATACACTATGCCACCAAGGCAAGTACCTTCTGTCCGTTTTTATTACTAGCAAAGACGTCATGCTAATGTTTAAAAAAGCGAAATGCGAGCATACACTGATATACACTGCTTACATGTAGAAAAAATTGTAACATTTTGAGAAAATGACAATCAGTCAAACTAAGTTGTCGTGCATAAGCTTTTGATCTAATGAACATATTTTTTTCTCAAATTATGATGAAATTGATAAAAAGCCAAAGGTTAGGGGTCGAGAACCAAGACCAGTTGACACACACAATGGACCAAATTAAGTATACGCCATTAATTAACTATTCTCTGGGACCCGACAATCAGAGAGAACGGTTCTTGTGCACTCTCCTTATCATTTTATATCTCAGACAAATGATTTTCATGGTGTTTTATCAGTCGTTTAATATCAGTTGAAGGCATTTGTATTTATTTTTTTGTTCTTAGCAGTTGATATGAATCATTTGACGAAAATACCTAGTTCATATCCCGACCGGTTTTCCTGTGGATCAAAACAATGGATAATGAAATGACCATGAGGGTGAAGAAACAAGCATTGCGGAGGGGGTTTTCTTATAAAGGTGCAATCCGACATATAAACGTTTATTTTACATTTTAACATTGCTAGATAGAAAACGATAACATTGTTAAGAGGAAAAATATTTGTTGCCATCGAACTGTCAGCTACGCCATTCTGTTGTACGGGTTTCGTCATTCTTCAATAAGTTAATAGTTCATAGCACGTACAGGGTATTTCTCCATTAAGGTTATGACTAAATACCTAGATGTAGTTAAACTAGATCTAATCAAATATCTCAAAATGCCTATTCGCCTCCTTAAGCCGTTTGGTGGCTTTGTGTTTTTATTTTATTATTAAGGTGCACGCAGGTCATAATAATGCCCTCGTTTCGTCTATGAGGGGACATTACTCTAGCTAGTCAAACTGTGTTGTGTTACCTCGCTTAGGTATTTGTTATATCGATGCTCTTAAGATGACAAATGCCATAAAATCGTGCCTGTTTTAATTATTGATAAAAGCAATGCATTTCTTTTGCAATTATAGAAAGACTATTAGTATTTCACTTGTTTCATTAATGGTTTTCATTGCGCATTAAATCATTGAATGACACAATGAACGAAGACCACACACATATGATATTGTGTGTACACATTCTTTCTTGACTTTCATTCGTTTCTTTGATTCTCTATAAAATGTTTTGTCACAGTTCTGTTGTTACTTTTACATTTGACGTTTTCTACTTTATGTTCATTTTCAGATTTTAAAATATATTGCAATATTCATAGGCCCTTTCATATTTTAATATTAATTAAAAAACATATTTCTTAAAAGCATTTATTTCTTATATTCTTTTTCTGTAGGCAAACGCGTTAGCTGATGAGGGGAATTTGACTGAAGCCAGAATCGCTGCTAAAGACGCATTGGGTATGATAATTCTAAGCGTTTTCATGGGCCTCAGTGTCTTCGTTGTATATTTCTTATATTATTATTTCAGTTATCAGTAACCCAACAAATAAGTTTTGAAGCAGTGAATGAAGATGAGACAAATAATGCATTTTCTGACTTTATAAACATCCCTTACTGTTGAGTTTGTTTCCACTCAATACCATTTATGTATGTGCTTTTACGAAGATGAACATTTATTAGCTCATTGCTTTAAAGGCATGAATAACACTCAGAGAAAAATAAATTAAAAATATAAATATGCTGTTAAGTTTTTGTTTTGTTTATATTTTTAATGTATGTATATGAATGCGCGTGTGTGTGTGTGTCTGTTTGTGTGTGTGTGTGTGTGTGTGTGTGTGCGCGCGCACATGCGTGTGTGCGTGCGCGCGCGCGTGCGTGCGTGTGTGTGTGTGTTTATGCGTGTGCGTGTGTGTAAAGCCAGTTTTCATAAAAATATATTCAAATATGTATAACATATATGTGTGATTCCAGTGTGTTTAAAACAGTTAACTAAAAAATTAAAACTGTATCTCAAGTGCAATCAAGCAGCGTATATGTCTTGCCATATACATGTATACATTGTTACAGCATATTTTCAATGATATTAGCGGCTTTGCTCAATGTGTTGCAGATTTTCAGTTATAGAAACGATTATGTCCAATCAATTGTAATGACAGATGTTGTTCCGGTAAAATAAGATCTCCACCCGTTAAATGTCCAGTATATATAAATGATGTAATCGTGGGGTTGAGAATACGCCCGGTAAAATACGTTGTCAAGCAACGGCAACATCACACCTATTATTGTTTTGGAGACTGCCTTTTATGAGTCCAATTATGATTTGCAGCTGTGCCAGTTTACTATTTATGCAGTTGTTATATTATTTTCTATGTAAACATGTCTTTTAAATGTACAAATGTTTTCTTTGCAGAAGAATATTTCTAAATGGCATGCTTCAAACACGTGTTTATATCAGAAATAATCATAAATAAATAAATAAATATATATTAAATGTATCGTCGTCTTTTCCTTAATGTAGTGTGGGACGCTGAAGATTATGTAGCATTTATTGTTTGGTGAACGGTCAAAACTTCCATTGCCCAAATAAATATTTCTCGAAAGGCATTGGCACCGAAAGGCAACACATTCAGTAGAGCCCGTCTCACTGGGCCAACCCGTACCCAAATAGTTCAGTTTTGTTTGTGGTTTTTTGTTGTTGTTGTTTTTGGAAATACATCGCAGCGACTAATTAGGATCATTATAGCGACGTCCAGCTGTTTGCTGGAGGAGGACCCCAGACACATGACAGCTGATCCACCGGCGCACCGCAAGTCAGCTGGAAGACCTTCCCACATCAGCAGTTCCACCGGCGCTCCGCAAGTCAGCTGGAAGACCTTCCCACATTTAGTCTTTCGCTTCGAACGGGTCTTGAGATCATGCGGTGAGAGGCTAAGCAGTCAGAGGAGTTACAAATCGACGACTCTAACACTACGACACGGGTACACACAACAGTTCAGTATTCAGTATCCTGTCTGTGGCAGTTCGTCAAATAATACTGATGGCGCCAGAGAGCTTTCATCCAAATAAGCTTGTAAACTACTAAATCATGTAAAGTCATAACAAGTATTATGTTGAACGCTGGATATAAACGTTCTGCCAGTCGCAATGTATAACAAAACTATATAAAAGTTAACAAAACATGTACCAAGACTGTGTAGCGCAAACGGTAAAGCATAGGTCCACTATTTACAATTCCTCAGGTTTGAATCATACAGGAAGTTGTTGTTGTTGTTTGTTGGGGTTATCGTCCAATCAACAGTTACCTGGAGACGGTATTCACTTTCAGCAGATGTAGTGCTGCCTTCACTGTGTATTGCATGCCGTGAACATCTGGCATGAAACCACACCCAGTCACATTATCGTGACACCGGACCAACCAGGCGTGGAACTTCCCTTATATTTGATTGAGCGTTAGCAAGGAAGCTATACCATTAATACTTTAACGCCTTTTTTACAATGTATGTCACGACCCGGGGTCGAACTTAATGCCTCCATTACCTGGAACTGACGCCATACCGACTGCTCTACCAGGTCCGGTTTTTATTGTTTGTATGTTGGTTGTGTTTGTCTTTTTTGCTTCAAGTACTTATTGTCTTTTTCAGTTTTTCCAGCGGCTAGTATATTTACAGTTTGTAATTTTATTGACATACATCATTAAAGTAATAATTATTTAATTATTAATAATATTTTGCGTTACATTCTTGACATTTATTCGACAAATTCTGGATAACATATCAATCTAAGGTTAGGCTTAAAGTTATAACCGAGAATTAAGATAAAATATTTTCTCAAACAACCAAATTAACCATAAGTTCACGTTACTAGAAAACAGCCTTACGATATGATGTACGTTGGGCATACTTCTCACATCGATTTCGCTGCACTACAGAAACAACATCTGTCTTGATATCACGTGACCATAGTGAATATCGTGCTTGTGTACATCGATATCGGTATTTATGCGAGATTATTTCATGCTATTTAAACGAAATAAAAGCAAACAATTTATTTTGAAATGTAAACATTCCTTAGACTTTATCGGTAGAATAAAACTAAAATGGTATATTTTTAATGGCGTTCAAATCTCGTTCGTCAAGTTCATTGACAATTTACCATTTGGAAA
This sequence comes from Sinonovacula constricta, assembly GCA_007844125.1. Lineage (NCBI taxonomy): Eukaryota > Metazoa > Mollusca > Bivalvia > Cardiida > Solecurtidae > Sinonovacula > Sinonovacula constricta. The sequence goes on along the minus strand of CM017558.1, from coordinate 11,153,179 downwards.
AGTGTAACTGTGTTTTAAAGATGGTTACCGACAATTGTGACAAATGTTCTTGCTCACCTGTAACCAACCCCATCCCCCTCCCCACCCTCACCCCCACACCCCCAAAAAACATTTCCTAAAAAGATCTCGCGAAAGGCTATTTCTTAGTGGCCTTACATCAAAGGAATAACATTCCAATTATCATTCAAAATATATTTCCTATCTTACAGAATAAGCTATTTTTGAACTAAGAAAACCATGTGGTCACTTTATATGATAATCCGGTTAGTCAGCTCTGTCGTCGGTATCTAATTTTAGCTGAAATATATAACGAATTACATGCACAGAGTTTTACATAACAAACTATATATATACAGCAGTATATATCGTTTTCGACAGTATTGTCACTCCATATACAGCTTAAAGGTGCAGTCCGACAATTTGTAGTAGAAGTAGTAATAGTAGAAGTAGTAGAAATAGTAGTAGTATAAGTAGTGGCTGCAGCAGTATCAGTAGTAGAAGGAGGAGCAGCGGTACTAATGGCAGTTTTAATAGAAGTAGTAATAGTGGTAGTAGTAGACGTAGCAGTATTAGTAGAAGTAGAAGAAGCAGTAGTTGTAGTAGTAGTAGTAAAAGAAGAAGTAATGGTAGTAGGAGGGAGAGAAGTAGGAGGGAGAGAAGGAGGTGGAGGCAAAGGAGTAGCAACAGCAGTAGCAGCAGCAGCGCAGCAGTAGGAGTAGAAGTAATAGTAGTAAAAGAAGTAGTAGTAGTAGAAGTAGTAATAGTAGTAGTAGCAACTGCAGGAGTAGCAGTAGTAGAAAGAGCAGCAGTAACAGTGGGACGAGCAGCAGCAGTAGCAGCATCAGTAGCAGTTGCATCAGGAGGAGAAGCAGTAGCAGCAGTAGTAGGAGATGAAGTAGCAGTAGTTCCGACACACTTAAACAGGTCTTGTCTCTTTTAGTAAATGGTCACTTTAGGACCCTTAATTTTCTCTTCATGAAAAATCACCTTGTGCTAACCAATTTCAGTAAAGAAAAAACAGCCAAAAATGTTTTAGTTAAAAGAACAGCCATTATGAAATGAAATGTCCGAAAACTATGTATATTTTCTTATTATTTATATAAAATTATATTTTAGAAGCAACACACTGTAGTATGTTAAGTTGGAATTTAAAATCCTCAAATTAGCATTTGCTAAGACGCTTTAGATAATATCTCTATACAAATGTTTGAAAAGTATTTGTATAACTACGCACATGAAATTAAACGAATTAGGCACATATATTTATTTTTAGCACTATTTACTTTACTTCCTTCAATTTGAGCCAGCCTCGCTTTGATCTGTAGACTGGAGGCAAGTCAAACTCTTCTCGCTTATCATAAGAGCAACTGTCCCCTTGTCTGCCGTCCCCTTGTCCGCCGTCCCCTTGTCCGCCTTCCTTCAATTAAGTCTCCTTTCAGTCGCTAACTTTTAAACAAGTCTCCTTTCACTCGCCTACCATAAAAGCGAGTCTCTCCTTACCCGCATACCTTTAATTTAGTAGGGTTTTAGTAGCTAACTTTTAAGCAAGTTTCATTCTACTCATTAACCTTACAACAAGTCTCCATTTACTCCCTCACCTTAAAAGCAAGTCTCCCCTTGTCCGCCTACCTTCAATTTAGTCTCCTTTTGGTAGTTAACTTTTAAGTAAGTCTAAATTCACTTATTTTAAAGCAAATCTCTTCTTACTCTTGTTCCATTGTGTAAGTCTTCCTCTGCTCTCTTACTGTAAAACAAGTCTCCTTTTTTACCCGCTTACCTTTAAGCAAGTCACCACTTTCTAGCTTAATTTTAAGCAAATCTCCATTTACTCTCTTCCATAACGCTCCGCAATATTCTCTTTCCTTTAAGCAAGTCTTTCTTTTATTCGCTTGCATTAAAGCAAGTCCTCCTTTACATGCTATAGTTAAAAACAATTCCCCTATACTCGCTTTCCTTTAAGCAAGCCTTCACTGCTTCTTCAGCCCCCACCCCCCACCCACAATTTACTTATTTTCCTCTAAGTAAGCCCCGCCCCCTCCCCTTTACATGCGTTCAGTAGTCCTGATTTTGAAAAGATTACTTGCGTTATCAAATGAATTTTTGGATTTATTCATACAATTTGCAATACAAATAGTGCAACATATGTTATGTCCATGCGAAGGCCAATTGTTCGATCAATTATTCAGCAAGTACTCATAGGATGTCTGGCGCTGTCGTACGTCAGATGATGTATTGTCTTTTTAAACATATATTAGACACCCTTTAATGCTTTGCAACGATGCTTTTCTTGATATTGTTATTTATGAAAGAGCATGTACATAAAGTCCATAATAAATCCCAGCTGCTTCGGTGGTCAGGGGACATAACTTTAACTAGATGTATTCATATTGCAATTTATTGCCTCCCTTATGTGTACGTGTCTGCATGCCGTATCTTATTTATGTTGAAATATTATGAAAATGTCAAGTTTTATCTATAAACTTAGGTTACTAAAACGCAAATTTACAATTTATGTTATAAGTAATGCGTAATGATGCATGATTCAAAAAAGCAAATTAAAACTATAAATGACATTTCATACATAATACGTTTCTTCAAATTCGAGACATGGTATTGGCAATTCATTTATCTCAGTAAGGACTTCCATTCGCCTCAATGGATATTGAATCAATTAAATTACGGTAATGACAAAAGCCGTTCTAATTCATTAATAATTTGTCATGTCAATATGTATAAAGTGCACGGCATGACATTTGCTGATTACCTCTTTTATTAAAAGCAATTAGGAATCATGCATAAAAAAATCATAACATGTATATTGATTTTTTTGTGATAAACTGTGGTGCATTTTCTATGCATAATATACTGCTTCATACAAACATTGGAGTTTGAACTCTCTGGCGAAATATGTCGAATGTAACAAATACGATTCAGAGAAAGCATATTTTCGGGAAAAAAAACCTGTAATGTTTGAACAAAAAGTTTATTAACCATTTATCATAAACATTACAGAACTTATACACTCGGAGTTTTGACATTTCTGGTGATGGAATTGTCAACAATAAACAAGCCTCGTTAACTTATTGTCTTTTTCTTTCTGCTCGGGGGAGACAAAAGTAGTTTAAACTTTGTTCTGAACAAAATATATACATCTTTATATACAACACACATTGCTTCTATGTTCAAATTGTCAATGATATTTTTATAACTTATTTTGCAGTACAATAAGGACGCTACTGACAATGACGGAAGTCATCATAAAATGACAAGTATGCCATTGATAATACAAGAAGGTAACATAGGTTTTGTCCTATTTTTGGAAACGCTCTCCATGCTTCATCTACTGTCCTTAGCCTACAAGAAACATGAATCAAATAAAATTTCATTTCCGTCCCGCCAATAAATCTGTTCAGCTTGCAGAGATACAAAATAACTGAATATTTCTGAGGGTTTGTTAACTTGCCAATAAATATAAGGTACTTAAATATTGTTTTACTTTTACGCCGCTATTTATATTTGCCTGCAAGTAAACGAAAGAAACTTAAGATTTCCAGACGTCACGCAGCGATTTTTTTGACCTGCAAGAAAACACAAATCAACAGAATATATTTAAAATTTTCACTGTTAATTTTGTTAACTCGCAAACAGACACAGCAACCTACGTTTTTCCATCTCCGACATCTCGCTGCATTTTATGTTTTTCTGATTTCCTATCCTTACAAATATAGAAAATTAAGATTTTTCGACCGATTTCCACCTATTCTGTTTACTCGCATCTATACAAAGCAAGGAGTTCTTTCCGACTCTTCGTCGCTAACTTGTTAGCTTGCAAAAACACAAAACAAATGAAGTTTTCCGACAAATCGCAGCCAACTTTGTTAGCTTACAAAAACAAAATTGATATTTTGCCGATTTATTGCCGCCTGTTTTGTTTGCTTGCAAACGCAAAAAGCAAGTGAAGCTTTCCAGACTTCTCTCCTCTACTTCTATTAGCATGCAAACACACAACGCAACTGAAGTTTGTTTGAGTTGCCCAGTCGTTTGAGTTAGCCTTTAAACACACAAAAGCATTTGACGTTTTGCCAATTTCACGCCGCCCAATTTGATGGAAAATTGGAAACACACAAAGCAACTGGAGATGTGCAGACTTCTATTCTGTTAGCTTGCAAACACACAATGAACTGAAGTTTGTCTACTTCTGGCTGCTTATTTTGTTATCTTGCAAACACACACGGTAGCTGAGATTTTCCGACATCACTCCACCTTTTGTCACACTTCTTCATTGGTTCATTTTTATTGATATTAGTGAAATAATTTTTCTTATATTCAAACGTTCAAATTATGTTACAACACTGGCTCAAATGTTTGTGAACCAAACCGTACTTGGCCTTTACATGATACATAGCCATGGCCCAAACATGGGCATTATAGACATGGCCAAATGACACAAACATGGGAAGAATGGACATGGCCCAATGACCTAAACATTGGAACAATAGACATGGCGCAATGACCTAAACATCGGGAAAATAGACATGGGCCAATGGTCCAAACACGGGCATAAAAGATATGGCCCAACGGCACAAACATGGATATAACAGACATGGTCCATTGGCACAAACATGGGACTTGACCTAAAGGCCCAAAGAGGGGCATAAAAGACATTGCCCAATGGCCCAAACATGGTCCCAAACGACATGGCCCACTGACCTAAACATAGGAACAATAGACATGGCAGCCATGGCCGAAACATGGGCATAATAGACATGACCAAATGACCTAAACATGGGAACAACAGACATGGCATCCATGGCCGAAACATGGGCATGATAGACATGGTCCTATGGCCTAAACATGGGAACTATAGACAGGGTCCAATGGCCGGAACATGGGCACAACAAACATGGCCCAAATATGAGCACAACAAACATGGCACAAACATGGGAAAAATAAATATGGTCCAATGACAGTAACATTGGCACAATAGACATGGGCCAATGACCCAAACATGGGCACAATAAACATGGCCCAAACATGGACAAAATAGACATGGCCTAAGCAGGGGCAAAATAGCCATTGCCAACACACGTGGAAAATAGTCAAGGGCAAAAAGACATGGTCCATACATGGGCAAAATAGACACGGACCAAACACGGACGAAAAGACATGGACCATATTTGTGAATGAAAATGGTCCAAATATTTGCAAAGTAGACATGATCCAAATATGTACAAAAAAGACGTGGACCAAAAAATGTGCATAACGGAATTGCACCATACATTGCAAAACGGACATGGACAAAACATGTGCAAAACAGACATGGACAAAACATGTGCATGCTTATCTAAGATCTGTTTACTAAGACTTAAAATGACACAAAGTATACCAAAGTTTCCACAAATAAGTGCAAGATTATGGTGTATGTATTAAACATGATACATATATTATTTATATATAATATATATTAATATACACCATTAAGATATCATGGCTATTATTATTATAACCATATTATAATCTGAAAAAAAAACATGCTCTTTTATAAGGAAACTTATCTTAATAGAAATGGGACCAAAACGTGTCGAAATATTTTTGGGTCGCTGTCTGGGTCCCTGTGACCCCTGTTTCGTCGCCTTTGATCCCTGTATACATGGTTAGCAAATAGCAACTATTGTGGACAGCAGAACATAATGCATAACATAATATAAATTCACTCTTAAAGGTGGTGTTCGAAAGTTTCGCCTAACCCCAAATGTGTGTATGCGCATGTCTGAAGGTAAGTCTTTTTTCAAACACTTAAGATTAGCACGATGGGCCCAACTAACTGCTGAAATTAGAACAGACTACCCGGATGGTGCTGTAACATGATTCCAAAATCAAGACGTCACTCGGTTGTCTTAATTTAAAAATAACTTACAGTGCAGCGTGGCTCAGATACAAAATATCTTTCATTATTTTTCACTTTAACATTGATCAAAAACATCAGTGAACAGCATTTATGGGATTTTACGTTTTATTTGGGGTATTTGAGGGAAAGTACCCCATTTAAGCTTAAAATTATTAAGCATACTAACAGAAACGAATACATGTGCCTCCAGCGAATGTTTTTTTTAAAATTTGTAAATTTTATTACAACCCTGTACAATGATTAGCTTGGCCTTTCTTTCAATTATTATAATTAGTTGCGTAACATTGCTTAATTTTTAGCAGGGAAGTTTTCTTTTCCTGTATCTGAGTTAAGAACAAAAGCTAACCATGTCGGAGGGAAGTATTATATCGGTGTCGTCTATACGTAGGTGTCAAGTTCTTTGCGCAGGACCAAACTGAGCATTCACTTTATTGATGATAATACTAACAAGTAATAATTTCGTTAGAATTTAAAACTGAAATCAGAAAATAACAAAAATGGAAAACTTTAATCTGACAGATGACTCCGAATCGGGAAACACTAATGCCGGTGAGTCATAACTTTTTACGTGTTATATTGTGTTATTGTTTAAAGCTATATTTACACCAGTGAAATTATGTTATCTATACCAAATAATTTTGATACAAGAAATAAATAGCAAACAAGATGAGAAAATTAATAGCAATTTATCCACGTCCTTATTGGGCTAACCCTTTAATACAATAATCGAATATCGGGCTGATTACCTAGAAGATCATTTATCATGATGTGCAAAAGGGGGGTCACCTGGTTGTCGTTGTCGTAGTTTAAAAATAGCTTATTGTGTAGCTTGGCTCAGGTAATAAATACATGTTTGTTACTACCAGTAGGATATGCGCCACTTTTCAAATATAGACGTCAATAAACAGCATCTGAATCTGTGCAGGAAGCAATTATTTATAAGGTTTTAGTCCAAACTGTTAGATGCCATCTTTAAATTGCAAATACATTTAATTGATTAATTTGAAGAGCAGTTCTTACCATGGAATGCATTCTATATGGGGATGATAGAGTAGCAGGCAATAACAGCATTTCACAGTGTCGCTCGCAAAAATAAAGTTTAGCTTGCAATAATAAGAAGGTAGCAGGCATTAATACGAAATCGCAACATATTTACTTTCACATATTTATGTAATAAATCGACATGTGTAAGTGAGTGTTAGTTTCCGAATAGTCATTTCTTGTTTAATGCGCATGCGCTCTGCGGCGCCTTGGATGTCCACTTCCATGATGTTTCTTTTTGTTGGTCTATGATTGATATAGAAGTTAATATATATCATAGACTATAAGTACATGCACACATGGTTATAGAATTTGTGTATTTATACACACATCAGAAGGCCATATATCTTTCGTATTGTTTTAAATATGTCTGCAACCATTGTGTCCAAGTTACATAGTTGTATACATTGTATACATAGTTTCGATCAAAATGAATCAGTCAATTGTTAAGTTTTAACTCGAAATTTAAACGAAGATAAAAGGGGGAAATTGCATCTTTAACAAACAAGGAGATAAAAATAGAAATCATTTTATTTCATGATATGTCCTGTGTGAATTTGCCTCTCCAATCTCTTATACCGTTGTTACACCTGCCTTTCGACCTGATATAACAGATTAATATTCTTGATGCATTAGATGAATAAAAAGGTGCGTTAGTAGTTGTTTGGAATTTATGACGGTAGGATCTACAGATTGAACCGATGATTTTTCTTCCTCAAACAACCCAAAGTGCAATTGTTACCTGAAAAAGCCCCGCAAGATGATGTTCCCTGCTGAATAGGGAATATCGACTTGCCGAATAACCAAAGTAACAAAAGATCCGGATCCCGTTTATTACGATTCCCAGTTGCATTACGTATCTGTCTGATTGAAAATACAGGTTTTTTGCCTTTAATAACTTTAAACAGAACAAATTTCATATGCATTAATTAAAATTATGTTGTTTGCTGCAGTTTTACATGGTACGCTAAGAGTTTGAGTGGACGTTATTTACCTGGAAGTGTAACTGATGGAACAGCCTTTGTGTATAATAGGGCTACTGCACGCGTCTATTTTCCCATACGCAAGATAAAACGTACGGCTATCAATAAAGCTGTCGTGTTAGAATGGAAATAATATTTGGTCGCCCTTGGGTTATTGGCAAAATTGATCTAAGAGCTGCCTAGAAATTGAACTTCTCAGTCATAAAGCTTCGTGTTAAATGTCTCGAAACTCACAACCCAATGGCGACCAAAATATTTCATTGACAGGAAAAATTGGATGCATATTATCAAAGTCGCCCGAAATAACATACCAGAAAGCCTAGCGCATTAAGTATAGCTCTATAAAGAACAATTTGATTTGCTTTTTAGAGTAACAAATGTATACAAAAAGGAAGATTATGTTAAGGAAGATTATATGATAATCTGTTTAAACTTGTAAGTGTGAACAATACATTTTAATTACTTAGGCAATATAATAACACATGTGAACAACACCAATGCACTATCAAAACAAACGCACCAGTCAATGTTGTTTCTTCCTCAATCGTTCACGGCGCGATACGCACCAGAAAACATTTTATTGGTGTGTATATAAGATCAAAATCTGCGAATACTGATTAATGAAATTAAAAAAAGCACATCTTCTACGCAAAAATATGTTTAAACACGAATGACATTGATGAGACTGCGGCCGATTTAGTTCAGCCATGCATTATGAACTTTAGAATTTTACAAAAGAAATTTGTAAGCGTTGACTCATTACTTTTCATAGTTTTCACTTTCACTTTACCGTTTATGTTGTAAGTTCTATAGAAGAAACAAAATGAACAGAACACTATAATATTAATGTGACAATTTGTTCTTTTACTGGTAACAAAGAGTATTTTACTGTAATATTTCCATAGCAATGGTTGACTTCTTTTACAGGCTCGATAATCCTTCGCTTTATCAGCCGCCCTATCCTAGTCCAGTTGAGGGTGAATGCTTCACTCTACAGCCTGGCAAAACCCCACAAGGGGACGGTGGCTACCCACCGCAGCCCGGCAACGAACCACAACACCACGGTGATTTCCAACCGCAGCCAAGGAACAGCCCCACACCAACATGAATCACTAGTCTACCCACAACGGTACGGCGGCTACCCACGACAACCCGGCGTTTATCCACTACAACCCGGTGGATACCCACAACACGGTGGCTTCCCACAACATCCCGGCGGTTACCCACCACAACCCGGTGGCGATGGACAACCAGGCTATGCCCAACAAGACTATTCATGAGGACAATATGCCTAGCAACAACAAACGGTGGTAGGTAGACACTCACTGCTTGTTAGGTTTTCCAATATACTGCAGCAACACAAGCAGGAAATATAAATATACGCCAAGCTATTATTAATTTTGGATCGTAGACTCTAAAACAAATCTCTTATCCCATGTGTACACAGAAGATATAATTCTTTGATATATTTAGTATTATCAATTAACATCCATGCTTATTTTATCGTTTAAAGTTTGTACATGTAATTTTCAACTTTTCTCAAGATCGTGACGCAACCTATGGGACTTCAGTGGTCAAAGGTCAGAGCCGACCCAGGAACTATCTGATTCCGGCCATTTTTGCCTGCCTGTTCTGTTGCCTGCCCTTCGGTCTAGGTGCTATACACTATGCCACCAAGGCAAGTACCTTCTGTCCGTTTTTATTACTAGCAAAGACGTCATGCTAATGTTTAAAAAAGCGAAATGCGAGCATACACTGATATACACTGCTTACATGTAGAAAAAATTGTAACATTTTGAGAAAATGACAATCAGTCAAACTAAGTTGTCGTGCATAAGCTTTTGATCTAATGAACATATTTTTTTCTCAAATTATGATGAAATTGATAAAAAGCCAAAGGTTAGGGGTCGAGAACCAAGACCAGTTGACACACACAATGGACCAAATTAAGTATACGCCATTAATTAACTATTCTCTGGGACCCGACAAGAGAGAACGGTTCTTGTGCACTCTCCTTATCATTTTATATCTCAGACAAATGATTTTCATGGTGTTTTATCAGTCGTTTAATATCAGTTGAAGGCATTTGTATTTATTTTTTTGTTCTTAGCAGTTGATATGAATCATTTGACGAAATACCTAGTTCATATCCCGACCGGTTTTCCTGTGGATCAAAACAATGGATAATGAAATGACCATGAGGGTGAAGAAACAAGCATTGCGGAGGGGGTTTTCTTATAAAGGTGCAATCCGACATATAAACGTTTATTTTACATTTTAACATTGCTAGATAGAAACGATAACATTGTTAAGAGGAAAAATATTTGTTGCCATCGAACTGTCAGCTACGCCATTCTGTTGTACGGGTTTCGTCATTCTTCAATAAGTTAATAGTTCATAGCACGTACAGGGTATTTCTCCATTAAGGTTATGACTAAATACCTAGATGTAGTTAAACTAGATCTAATCAAATATCTCAAAATGCCTATTCGCCTCCTTAAGCCGTTTGGTGGCTTTGTGTTTTTATTTTATTATTAAGGTGCACGCAGGTCATAATAATGCCCTCGTTTCGTCTATGAGGGGACATTACTCTAGCTAGTCAAACTGTGTTGTGTTACCTCGCTTAGGTATTTGTTATATCGATGCTCTTAAGATGACAAATGCCATAAAATCGTGCCTGTTTTAATTATTGATAAAAGCAATGCATTTCTTTTGCAATTATAGAAAGACTATTAGTATTTCACTTGTTTCATTAATGGTTTTCATTGCGCATTAAATCATTGAATGACACAATGAACGAAGACCACACACATATGATATTGTGTGTACACATTCTTTCTTGACTTTCATTCGTTTCTTTGATTCTCTATAAAATGTTTTGTCACAGTTCTGTTGTTACTTTTACATTTGACGTTTTCTACTTTATGTTCATTTTCAGATTTTAAAATATATTGCAATATTCATAGGCCCTTTCATATTTTAATATTAATTAAAAAACATATTTCTTAAAAGCATTTATTTCTTATATTCTTTTTCTGTAGGCAAACGCGTTAGCTGATGAGGGGAATTTGACTGAAGCCAGAATCGCTGCTAAAGACGCATTGGGTATGATAATTCTAAGCGTTTTCATGGGCCTCAGTGTCTTCGTTGTATATTTCTTATATTATTATTTCAGTTATCAGTAACCCAACAAATAAGTTTTGAAGCAGTGAATGAAGATGAGACAAATAATGCATTTTCTGACTTTATAAACATCCCTTACTGTTGAGTTTGTTTCCACTCAATACCATTTATGTATGTGCTTTTACGAAGATGAACATTTATTAGCTCATTGCTTTAAAGGCATGAATAACACTCAGAGAAAAATAAATTAAAAATATAAATATGCTGTTAAGTTTTTGTTTTGTTTATATTTTTAATGTATGTATATGAATGCGCGTGTGTGTGTGTGTCTGTTTGTGTGTGTGTGTGTGTGTGTGTGTGTGCGCGCGCACATGCGTGTGTGCGTGCGCGCGCGCGTGCGTGCGTGTGTGTGTGTGTTTATGCGTGTGCGTGTGTGTAAAGCCAGTTTTCATAAAAATATATTCAAATATGTATAACATATATGTGTGATTCCAGTGTGTTTAAAACAGTTAACTAAAAAATTAAAACTGTATCTCAAGTGCAATCAAGCAGCGTATATGTCTTGCCATATACATGTATACATTGTTACAGCATATTTTCAATGATATTAGCGGCTTTGCTCAATGTGTTGCAGATTTTCAGTTATAGAAACGATTATGTCCAATCAATTGTAATGACAGATGTTGTTCCGGTAAAATAAGATCTCCACCCGTTAAATGTCCAGTATATATAAATGATGTAATCGTGGGGTTGAGAATACGCCCGGTAAAATACGTTGTCAAGCAACGGCAACATCACACCTATTATTGTTTTGGAGACTGCCTTTTATGAGTCCAATTATGATTTGCAGCTGTGCCAGTTTACTATTTATGCAGTTGTTATATTATTTTCTATGTAAACATGTCTTTTAAATGTACAAATGTTTTCTTTGCAGAAGAATATTTCTAAATGGCATGCTTCAAACACGTGTTTATATCAGAAATAATCATAAATAAATAAATAAATATATATTAAATGTATCGTCGTCTTTTCCTTAATGTAGTGTGGGACGCTGAAGATTATGTAGCATTTATTGTTTGGTGAACGGTCAAAACTTCCATTGCCCAAATAAATATTTCTCGAAAGGCATTGGCACCGAAAGGCAACACATTCAGTAGAGCCCGTCTCACTGGGCCAACCCGTACCCAAATAGTTCAGTTTTGTTTGTGGTTTTTTGTTGTTGTTGTTTTTGGAAATACATCGCAGCGACTAATTAGGATCATTATAGCGACGTCCAGCTGTTTGCTGGAGGAGGACCCCAGACACATGACAGCTGATCCACCGGCGCACCGCAAGTCAGCTGGAAGACCTTCCCACATCAGCAGTTCCACCGGCGCTCCGCAAGTCAGCTGGAAGACCTTCCCACATTTAGTCTTTCGCTTCGAACGGGTCTTGAGATCATGCGGTGAGAGGCTAAGCAGTCAGAGGAGTTACAAATCGACGACTCTAACACTACGACACGGGTACACACAACAGTTCAGTATTCAGTATCCTGTCTGTGGCAGTTCGTCAAATAATACTGATGGCGCCAGAGAGCTTTCATCCAAATAAGCTTGTAAACTACTAAATCATGTAAAGTCATAACAAGTATTATGTTGAACGCTGGATATAAACGTTCTGCCAGTCGCAATGTATAACAAAACTATATAAAAGTTAACAAAACATGTACCAAGACTGTGTAGCGCAAACGGTAAAGCATAGGTCCACTATTTACAATTCCTCAGGTTTGAATCATACAGGAAGTTGTTGTTGTTGTTTGTTGGGGTTATCGTCCAATCAACAGTTACCTGGAGACGGTATTCACTTTCAGCAGATGTAGTGCTGCCTTCACTGTGTATTGCATGCCGTGAACATCTGGCATGAAACCACACCCAGTCACATTATCGTGACACCGGACCAACCAGGCGTGGAACTTCCCTTATATTTGATTGAGCGTTAGCAAGGAAGCTATACCATTAATACTTTAACGCCTTTTTTACAATGTATGTCACGACCCGGGGTCGAACTTAATGCCTCCATTACCTGGAACTGACGCCATACCGACTGCTCTACCAGGTCCGGTTTTTATTGTTTGTATGTTGGTTGTGTTTGTCTTTTTTGCTTCAAGTACTTATTGTCTTTTTCAGTTTTTCCAGCGGCTAGTATATTTACAGTTTGTAATTTTATTGACATACATCATTAAAGTAATAATTATTTAATTATTAATAATATTTTGCGTTACATTCTTGACATTTATTCGACAAATTCTGGATAACATATCAATCTAAGGTTAGGCTTAAAGTTATAACCGAGAATTAAGATAAAATATTTTCTCAAACAACCAAATTAACCATAAGTTCACGTTACTAGAAAACAGCCTTACGATATGATGTACGTTGGGCATACTTCTCACATCGATTTCGCTGCACTACAGAAACAACATCTGTCTTGATATCACGTGACCATAGTGAATATCGTGCTTGTGTACATCGATATCGGTATTTATGCGAGATTATTTCATGCTATTTAAACGAAATAAAAGCAAACAATTTATTTTGAAATGTAAACATTCCTTAGACTTTATCGGTAGAATAAAACTAAAATGGTATATTTTTAATGGCGTTCAAATCTCGTTCGTCAAGTTCATTGACAATTTACCATTTGGAAAAGTGTAACTGTGTTTTAAAGATGGTTACCGACAATTGTGACAAATGTTCTTGCTCACCTGTAACCAACCCCATCCCCCTCCCCACCCTCACCCCCACACCCCCAAAAAACATTTCCTAAAAAGATCTCGCGAAAGGCTATTTCTTAGTGGCCTTACATCAAAGGAATAACATTCCAATTATCATTCAAAATATATTTCCTATCTTACAGAATAAGCTATTTTTGAACTAAGAAAACCATGTGGTCACTTTATATGATAATCCGGTTAGTCAGCTCTGTCGTCGGTATCTAATTTTAGCTGAAATATATAACGAATTACATGCACAGAGTTTTACATAACAAACTATATATATACAGCAGTATATATCGTTTTCGACAGTATTGTCACTCCATATACAGCTTAAAGGTGCAGTCCGACAATTTGTAGTAGAAGTAGTAATAGTAGAAGTAGTAGAAATAGTAGTAGTATAAGTAGTGGCTGCAGCAGTATCAGTAGTAGAAGGAGGAGCAGCGGTACTAATGGCAGTTTTAATAGAAGTAGTAATAGTGGTAGTAGTAGACGTAGCAGTATTAGTAGAAGTAGAAGAAGCAGTAGTTGTAGTAGTAGTAGTAAAAGAAGAAGTAATGGTAGTAGGAGGGAGAGAAGTAGGAGGGAGAGAAGGAGGTGGAGGCAAAGGAGTAGCAACAGCAGTAGCAGCAGCAGCGCAGCAGTAGGAGTAGAAGTAATAGTAGTAAAAGAAGTAGTAGTAGTAGAAGTAGTAATAGTAGTAGTAGCAACTGCAGGAGTAGCAGTAGTAGAAAGAGCAGCAGTAACAGTGGGACGAGCAGCAGCAGTAGCAGCATCAGTAGCAGTTGCATCAGGAGGAGAAGCAGTAGCAGCAGTAGTAGGAGATGAAGTAGCAGTAGTTCCGACACACTTAAACAGGTCTTGTCTCTTTTAGTAAATGGTCACTTTAGGACCCTTAATTTTCTCTTCATGAAAAATCACCTTGTGCTAACCAATTTCAGTAAAGAAAAAACAGCCAAAAATGTTTTAGTTAAAAGAACAGCCATTATGAAATGAAATGTCCGAAAACTATGTATATTTTCTTATTATTTTTATAAAATTATATTTTAGAAGCAACACACTGTAGTATGTTAAGTTGGAATTTAAAATCTCAAAATAGCGTTTGCTAAGACGCTATAGAAAATATCTCTATACAAATGATTGAAAAGTATTTGTATAACTACGCACATGAAATTAAACGAATTAGGCACATATATTTATTTTTAGCACTATTTACTTTACTTCCTTCAATTTGAGCCAGCCTCGCTTTGATCTGTAGACTGGAGGCAAGTCAAACTCTTCTCGCTTATCATAAGAGCAACTGTCCCCTTGTCTGCCGTCCCCTTGTCCGCCGTCCCCTTGTCCGCCTTCCTTCAATTAAGTCTCCTTTCAGTCGCTAACTTTTAAACAAGTCTCCTTTCACTCGCCTACCATAAAAGCGAGTCTCTCCTTACCCGCATACCTTTAATTTAGTAGGGTTTTAGTAGCTAACTTTTAAGCAAGTTTCATTCTACTCATTAACCTTACAACAAGTCTCCATTTACTCCCTCACCTTAAAAGCAAGTCTCCCCTTGTCCGCCTACCTTCAATTTAGTCTCCTTTTGGTAGTTAACTTTTAAGTAAGTCTAAATTCACTTATTTTAAAGCAAATCTCTTCTTACTCTTGTTCCATTGTGTAAGTCTTCCTCTGCTCTCTTACTGTAAAACAAGTCTCCTTTTTTACCCGCTTACCTTTAAGCAAGTCACCACTTTCTAGCTTAATTTTAAGCAAATCTCCATTTACTCTCTTCCATAACGCTCCGCAATATTCTCTTTCCTTTAAGCAAGTCTTTCTTTTATTCGCTTGCATTAAAGCAAGTCCTCCTTTACATGCTATAGTTAAAAACAATTCCCCTATACTCGCTTTCCTTTAAGCAAGCCTTCACTGCTTCTTCAGCCCCCACCCCCCACCCACAATTTACTTATTTTCCTCTAAGTAAGCCCCGCCCCCTCCCCTTTACATGCGTTCAGTAGTCCTGATTTTGAAAAGATTACTTGCGTTATCAAATGAATTTTTGGATTTATTCATACAATTTGCAATACAAATAGTGCAACATATGTTATGTCCATGCGAAGGCCAATTGTTCGATCAATTATTCAGCAAGTACTCATAGGATGTCTGGCGCTGTCGTACGTCAGATGATGTATTGTCTTTTTAAACATATATTAGACACCCTTTAATGCTTTGCAACGATGCTTTTCTTGATATTGTTATTTATGAAAGAGCATGTACATAAAGTCCATAATAAATCCCAGCTGCTTCGGTGGTCAGGGGACATAACTTTAACTAGATGTATTCATATTGCAATTTATTGCCTCCCTTATGTGTACGTGTCTGCATGCCGTATCTTATTTATGTTGAAATATTATGAAAATGTCAAGTTTTATCTATAAACTTAGGTTACTAAAACGCAAATTTACAATTTATGTTATAAGTAATGCGTAATGATGCATGATTCAAAAAAGCAAATTAAAACTATAAATGACATTTCATACATAATACGTTTCTTCAAATTCGAGACATGGTATTGGCAATTCATTTATCTCAGTAAGGACTTCCATTCGCCTCAATGGATATTGAATCAATTAAATTACGGTAATGACAAAAGCCGTTCTAATTCATTAATAATTTGTCATGTCAATATGTATAAAGTGCACGGCATGACATTTGCTGATTACCTCTTTTATTAAAAGCAATTAGGAATCATGCATAAAAAAATCATAACATGTATATTGATTTTTTTGTGATAAACTGTGGTGCATTTTCTATGCATAATATACTGCTTCATACAAACATTGGAGTTTGAACTCTCTGGCGAAATATGTCGAATGTAACAAATACGATTCAGAGAAAGCATATTTTCGGGAAAAAAAACCTGTAATGTTTGAACAAAAAGTTTATTAACCATTTATCATAAACATTACAGAACTTATACACTCGGAGTTTTGACATTTCTGGTGATGGAATTGTCAACAATAAACAAGCCTCGTTAACTTATTGTCTTTTTCTTTC
The DNA here is from genome assembly GCA_007844125.1 of Sinonovacula constricta. NCBI lineage: Eukaryota > Metazoa > Mollusca > Bivalvia > Cardiida > Solecurtidae > Sinonovacula > Sinonovacula constricta. The sequence continues at coordinate 11,136,341 of CM017558.1, read as the reverse complement.
TGCTCGGGGGAGACAAAAGTAAGTTTAAACTTTGTTCTGAACAAAATATATACATCTTTATATACAACACACATTGCTTCTATGTTCAAATTGTCAATGATATTTTTATAACTTATTTTGCAGTACAATAAGGACGCTACTGACAATGACGGAAGTCATCATAAAATGACAAGTATGCCATTGATAATACAAGAAGGTAACATAGGTTTTGTCTATTTTTGGAAACGCTCTCCATGCTTCATCTACTGTCCTTAGCCTACAAGAAACATGAATCAAATAAAATTTCATTTCCGTCCCGCCAATAAATCTGTTCAGCTTGCAGAGATACAAAATAACTGAATATTTCTGAGGGTTTGTTAACTTGCCAATAAATATAAGGTACTTAAATATTGTTTACTTTTACGCCGCTATTTATATTTGCCTGCAAGTAAACGAAAAGAAACTTAAGATTTCCAGACGTCACGCAGCGATTTTTTGACCTGCAAGAAAACACAAATCAACAGAATATATTTAAAATTTTCACTGTTAATTTTGTTAACTCGCAAACAGACACAGCAACCTACGTTTTTCCATCTCCGACATCTCGCTGCATTTTATGTTTTTCTGATTTCCTATCCTTACAAATATAGAAAATTAAGATTTTTCGACCGATTTCCACCTATTCTGTTTACTCGCATCTATACAAAGCAAGGAGTTCTTTCCGACTCTTCGTCGCTAACTTTGTTAGCTTGCAAAAACACAAAACAAATGAAGTTTTCCGACAAATCGCAGCCAACTTTGTTAGCTTACAAAAACAAAATTGATATTTTGCCGATTTATTGCCGCCTGTTTTGTTTGCTTGCAAACGCAAAAAGCAAGTGAAGCTTTCCAGACTTCTCTCCTCTACTTCTATTAGCATGCAAACACACAACGCAACTGAAGTTTGTTTGAGTTGCCCAGTCGTTTGAGTTAGCCTTTAAACACACAAAAGCATTTGACGTTTTGCCAATTTCACGCCGCCCAATTTGATGGAAAATTGGAAACACACAAAGCAACTGGAGATGTGCAGACTTCTATTCTGTTAGCTTGCAAACACACAATGAACTGAAGTTTGTCTACTTCTGGCTGCTTATTTTGTTATCTTGCAAACACACACGGTAGCTGAGATTTTCCGACATCACTCCACCTTTTGTCACACTTCTTCATTGGTTCATTTTTATTGATATTAGTGAAATAATTTTTCTTATATTCAAAACGTTCAAATTATGTTACAACACTGGCTCAAATGTTTGTGAACCAAACGTACTTGGCCTTTACATGATACATAGCCATGGCCCAAACATGGGCATTATAGACATGGCCAAATGACACAAACATGGGAAGAATGGACATGGCCCAATGACCTAAACATTGGAACAATAGACATGGCGCAATGACCTAAACATCGGGAAAATAGACATGGGCCAATGGTCCAAACACGGGCATAAAAGATATGGCCCAACGGCACAAACATGGATATAACAGACATGGTCCATTGGCACAAACATGGGACTTGACCTAAAGGCCCAAAGAGGGGCATAAAAGACATTGCCCAATGGCCCAAACATGGTCCCAAACGACATGGCCCACTGACCTAAACATAGGAACAATAGACATGGCAGCCATGGCCGAAACATGGGCATAATAGACATGACCAAATGACCTAAACATGGGAACAACAGACATGGCATCCATGGCCGAAACATGGGCATGATAGACATGGTCCTATGGCCTAAACATGGGAACTATAGACAGGGTCCAATGGCCGGAACATGGGCACAACAAACATGGCCCAAATATGAGCACAACAAACATGGCACAAACATGGGAAAAATAAATATGGTCCAATGACAGTAACATTGGCACAATAGACATGGGCCAATGACCCAAACATGGGCACAATAAACATGGCCCAAACATGGACAAAATAGACATGGCCTAAGCAGGGGCAAAATAGCCATTGCCAACACACGTGGAAAATAGTCAAGGGCAAAAAGACATGGTCCATACATGGGCAAAATAGACACGGACCAAACACGGACGAAAAGACATGGACCATATTTGTGAATGAAAATGGTCCAAATATTTGCAAAGTAGACATGATCCAAATATGTACAAAAAAGACGTGGACCAAAAAATGTGCATAACGGAATTGCACCATACATTGCAAAACGGACATGGACAAAACATGTGCAAAACAGACATGGACAAAACATGTGCATGCTTATCTAAGATCTGTTTACTAAGACTTAAAATGACACAAAGTATACCAAAGTTTCCACAAATAAGTGCAAGATTATGGTGTATGTATTAAACATGATACATATATTATTTATATATATAATATATATTAATATACACCATTAAGATATCATGGCTATTATTATTATAACCATATTATAATCTGAAAAAAAAACATGCTCTTTTATAAGGAAACTTATCTTAATAGAAATGGGACCAAAACGTGTCGAAATATTTTTGGGTCGCTGTCTGGGTCCCTGTGACCCCTGTTTCGTCGCCTTTGATCCCTGTATACATGGTTAGCAAATAGCAACTATTGTGGACAGCAGAACATAATGCATAACATAATATAAATTCACTCTTAAAGGTGGTGTTCGAAAGTTTCGCCTAACCCCAAATGTGTGTATGCGCATGTCTGAAGGTAAGTCTTTTTTCAAACACTTAAGATTAGCACGATGGGCCCAACTAACTGCTGAAATTAGAACAGACTACCCGGATGGTGCTGTAACATGATTCCAAAATCAAGACGTCACTCGGTTGTCTTAATTTAAAAATAACTTACAGTGCAGCGTGGCTCAGATACAAAATATCTTTCATTATTTTTCACTTTAACATTGATCAAAAACATCAGTGAACAGCATTTATGGGATTTTACGTTTTATTTGGGGTATTTGAGGGAAAGTACCCCATTTAAGCTTAAAATTATTAAGCATACTAACAGAAACGAATACATGTGCCTCCAGCGAATGTTTTTTTTAAAATTTGTAAATTTTATTACAACCCTGTACAATGATTAGCTTGGCCTTTCTTTCAATTATTATAATTAGTTGCGTAACATTGCTTAATTTTTAGCAGGGAAGTTTTCTTTTCCTGTATCTGAGTTAAGAACAAAAGCTAACCATGTCGGAGGGAAGTATTATATCGGTGTCGTCTATACGTAGGTGTCAAGTTCTTTGCGCAGGACCAAACTGAGCATTCACTTTATTGATGATAATACTAACAAGTAATAATTTCGTTAGAATTTAAAACTGAAATCAGAAAATAACAAAAATGGAAAACTTTAATCTGACAGATGACTCCGAATCGGGAAACACTAATGCCGGTGAGTCATAACTTTTTACGTGTTATATTGTGTTATTGTTTAAAGCTATATTTACACCAGTGAAATTATGTTATCTATACCAAATAATTTTGATACAAGAAATAAATAGCAAACAAGATTGAGAAAATTAATAGCAATTTATCCACGTCCTTATTGGGCTAACCTTTAATACAAATAATCGAAATATCGGGCTGATTACCTAGAAGATCATTTATCATGATGTGCAAAAAGGGGTCACCTGGTTGTCGTTGTCGTAGTTTAAAAATAGCTTATTGTGTAGCTTGGCTCAGGTAATAAATACATGTTTGTTACTACCAGTAGGATATGCGCCACTTTTCAAATATAGACGTCAATAAACAGCATCTGAATCTGTGCAGGAAGCAATTATTTATAAGGTTTTAGTCCAAACTGTTAGATGCCATCTTTAAATTGCAAATACATTTAATTGATTAATTTGAAGAGCAGTTCTTACCATGGAATGCATTCTATATGGGGATGATAGAGTAGCAGGCAATAACAGCATTTCACAGTGTCGCTCGCAAAAATAAAGTTTAGCTTGCAATAATAAGAAGGTAGCAGGCATTAATACGAAATCGCAACATATTTACTTTCACATATTTATGTAATAAATCGACATTGTGTAAGTGAGTGTTTAGTTTCCGAATAGTCTATTTCTTGTTTAATGCGCATGCGCTCTGCGGCGCCTTGGATGTCACTTCCATGATGTTTCTTTTTGTTGGTCTATGATTGAATATAGAAGTTAATATATATCATAGACATAAGTACATGCACACATGGTTATACGAATTTGTGTATTTATACACACATCAGAAGGCCGTATATCTTTCGTATTGTTTCGTATTGTCTGCAACCATTGTGTCCAAATGACCCGGGTATACATAGTTTCGATCAAAATGAATCAGTCAATTGTTAAGTTTTAACTCGAAATTTAAACGAAGATAAAAGGGGGAATTGCATCTTTTAACAAACAAGGAGATAAAAATAGAAATCATTTTATTTCATGATATGTCCTGTGTGAATTTGCCTCTCCAATCTCTTATACCGTTGTTACACCTGCCTTTCGACCTGATATAACAGATTAATATTCTTGATGCATTAGATGAATAAAAAGGTGCGTTAGTAGTTGTTTGGAATTTATGACGGTAGGATCTACAGATTGAACCGATGATTTTTCTTCCTCAAACAACCCAAAGTGCAATTGTTACCTGAAAAAGCCCCGCAAGATGATGTTCCCTGCTGAATAGGGAATATCGACTTGCCGAATAACCAAAGTGACAAAAGATCCGGATCCCGTTTATTACGATTCCCAGTTGCATTACGTATCTGTCTGATTGAAAATAAAGGTTTTTGCCTTGAATAACTTTAAACAGAACAAATTTCATATGCATTAATTAAAATTATGTTGTTTGCTGCAGTTTTTCATGGTACGCTAAGAGTTTGAGTGGACGTTATTTACCTGGAAGTGTAACTGATGAAACAACCTGTGTGTACAATACGGCTACTTCACGTGTCTATTTTCCCATACGCAAGATAAAACGTACGGCTATCAATCGGGCTGTCGTGTTAGAATGGAAATAATATTTGGTCGCCCTTGGGTTATTGGCAAAATTGATCTAAGAGCTGCTGGAAATTGAACTTCTCAGTCATTAAGCTTTGTGTTAAATGTCTAGAAACTCACAACCCAATGGCGACCAAAATATTTCATTGACAGGAAAAATTGGATGCATATTATCAAAGTTGCCCGAAATAACATACCAGAAAGCCTAGCGCATTGAGCATAGCTCTATAAAGTACAATTTGATTTGCTTTTTAGAATAACAAATGTATACAAAAAGGAAGATTATGTTAAGGAAGATTATATTATAATCTGTTTAAACTTGTAAGTGTGAACAATACCTTTTAATTACTAAAGCAATATAATAACACATGTGAACAACACCAATGCACTATCAAAACAAACGCACCAGTCAATGTTGTTTCTTCGTCAAGCGTTCACGGCGCGATACGCACCAGAAAACATTTTATTGGTGTGTATATAAGATCAAAATCTGCGAATACTGATTAATGAAATTCAAAAAAGCACATCTTCTACGCAAAAATATGTTTAAACACGAATGACATTGATGAGACTGCGGCCGATTTAGTTCAGCCATGCATTATGAACTTTAGAATTTTACAAAAGAAATTTGTAAGCGTTGACACATTACTTTTCATAGTTTTCACTTTCATTTTACCGTTTATGTTGTAAGTTCTATAGAAGAAACAAAATGAACAGAACACTATAATATTAATGTGACAATTTGTTCTTTTACTGGTAACAAAGAGTATTTTACAGCAATATTTCCTTAGCAATGGTTGACTCTTTTACAGGCTTCGATAATCCTTCGCTTTACCAGCCGCCCTATCCTAGTCCAGTTGAGGGTGAATGCTTCACTCTACAGCCTGGCAAAACCCCACAAGGGGACGGTGGCTACACACCGCAGCCCGGCAACGAACCACAACACCACGGTGATTTCCAACCGCAGCCAAGGAACAGCCCACACCAACATGAATCACCAGTCTACCCACAACGGTACGGCGGCTACCCACGACAACCCGGCGTTTATCCACTACAACCCGGTGGATACCCACAACACGGTGGCTTCCCACAACATCCCGGCGGTTACCCACCACAACCCGGTGGCGATGGACAACCAGGCTATGCCCAAGAAGGCTATTCACAAGGACAATATGCCCAGCAACAACAAACGGTGGTAGGTAGACACTCACTGCTTGTTAGGTTTTCCAATATACTGCATCAACACAAGCAGGAAAACTAAATATACGCCAAGCTATTATTAATTTTGGATCGTAGACTCTAAAACAAATCTCTTATCCCATGTGTACACAGAAGATATAATTATTTGATATATTTAATATTATCAATTAACATCCATGCTTATTTTATCGTTTAAAGTTTGTACATGTAATTTTCAACTTTTCTCAAGATCGTGACGCAACCTATGGGACTGTCAGTGGTCAAAGGTCAGAGCCGACCCAGGAACTATCTGATTCCGGCCATTTTTGCCTGCCTGTTCTGTTGCCTGCCCTTCGGTCTAGGTGCTATACACTATGCCACCAAGGCAAGTACCTTCTGTCCGTTTTTATTACTAGCAAAGACGTCATGCTAATGTTTAAAAAAGCGAAATGCGAGCATACACTGATATACACTGCTTACATGTAAAAAAAATTGTAACATTGTATTTTGAGAAAATGACAATCAGTCAAACTAAGTTGTCGTGTATAAGCTTTTGATCTAATGAACATATTTTTTTCTCAAATTATGATGAAATTGATAAGAAGCCAAAGGTTAGGGGTCGAGAACCAAGACCAGTTGACACACACAATGGACCAAATTAAGTATACGTTATTAATTAACTATTCTCTGGGACTCGACAATGAGAGAGAACGGTTCTTGTGCACTCTCCTTATCATTAACTCCGACAAATGATTTTCATAGTGTTTTATCAGTCGTTTAATACCAGTTGAAGGCATTTATATTTAATGTTTTGTTCATAACAGTTTATATATAATTTGACGAAAATACCCAGTTCATATCCCAACCGGTTTTTCTGTGGATCAAAACAATGGATAATGAAATGACCATGAGGGTGAAGAAACAAGCATTGCGGAGGGGGTTTTCTTATAAAGGTGCAATCCGACATATAAACGTTTATTTTACATTTTAACATTGCTAGATAGAAAACGATAACATTGTTAAGAGGAAAAATATTTGTTGCCATCGAACTGTCAGCTACGCCATTCTGTTGTACGGGTTTCGTCATTCTTCAATAAGTTTATAGTTCATAGCACGTACAGTGTATTTCTCCATAAAGGTTATGACTAAATACCTAGATGTAGTTAAACTAGATCTTATCAAATATCTCAAATTGCTTATTCGCCTTCTTAAGCCGTTTGGTGGCTTTGTGTCCTTATTTTATTATTAAGGCGCACGCAGTTCATAACAATGCCCTCGTTTCGTCTATGAGGGGACATTACTCTAGTTATTCATACTGTGTTGTGTTATCTTCCCTCGCATAGGTATTTGTTATATCGATGCTCTTAAGATGACAAATGCCATAAAAGCGTGCCTGTTTTAATTATTGATAAAAGCAATGCATTTCTTTTGCAATTATAGAAAGACTATTAGTATTTCATTTGTTTCATTAATGGTTTTCATTGCGCATTGAATCATTGAATGACACAATAAACGTAAACCAAACACATATGATATTGTGTGTACACATTCTTTCTTGACTTTCATTCGTTTCTTTGACTCTCTATAAAATGTCTCGTCACAGTTTTGTTGTTACCTTTACATTTGACGTTTTCTATTTTATGTTCATTTTCAGATTTTAAAATATGTTGCAATATTCATAAGACCTTTCATACTTTAATATTCATTGAAAAACATATTTCTTAAAAGCATTTATTTCTTATATTCTTTTTCTATAGGCAAACGCGTTAGCTGATGAGGGAAATTTGACTGAAGCCAGAATCGCTGCTAAAGACGCATTGGGTATGATAATTTTAAGCGTTTTCATGGGCCTCAGTGTCTTCGTTGTATATTTCTTATATTATTATTTCAGTTATCAGTAACCCAACAAATAAGTTTTGAACCAGTAAATGAAGATGAGACAAATAATGCATTTTCTGACTTTATAAACATCCCTTACTGTTGAGTTTGTTGCCACTCAATACCATTTATGTATGTGCTTTTACGAAGATGAACATTTATTAGCTCATTGCTTTAAAGGCATGAATAACACTCAGAGAAAAATAAACTAAAAATATAAATATGCTGTTAAGTTTTTGTTTTGTTCATATTTTTAATGTATGTATATGAATGCGTGTGTGTGTGTGTCTGTTTGTGTGTGTGTGTGTGTGCGCGCGCGCACATGCGTGTGTGCGTGCGCGCGCGTGCGTGCGTGTGTGTGTGTGTGTTTATGCGTGTGCGTGTGTGTAAAGCCAGTTTTCATAAAAATATATTCAAATATGTATAACATATATGTGTGATTCCAGTGTGTTTAAAACAGTTAACTAAAAATTAAAACTGTATCTCAAGTGCAATCAAGCAGCGTATATGTCTTGCCATATACATGTATACATTGTTACAGCATATTTTCAATGATATTAGCGGCTTTGCTCAATGTGTTGCAGATTTTCAGTTATAGAAACGATTATGTCCAATCAATTGTAATGACAGATGTTGTTCCGGTAAAATAAGATCTCCACCCGTTAAATGTCCAGTATACATAAATGATGCAATCGTGGGGTTGAGAATACGCCCGGTAAAATACGTTGTCAAGCAACGGCAATATCACACCTATAATTGTTTTGGAGACTGCCTTTTATGAGTCCAATTATGATTTGCAGCTGTGCCAGCATACTATTTATGCAGTTGTTATATTATTTTCTATGTAAAAATGTCTTTTAAATGCACAAATGTGTTTTCTTTGCAGAAGAATATTTCTAAATGGCATGCTTCAAACACGTGTTTATATCAGAAATAATCATAAATAAATAAATAAATATATATATATTAAATGTAGCGTCGTCTTTTCCTTAAAGTAGTGTGGAACGCTGAAGATTATGTAGCATTTATTGTTTGGTGAACGGTCAAAACTTCCATTACCCAAATAAATATTTCTTGAAAGGCATTGGCACCGAAAGGCAACAAATTCAGTAGAGCCCGTCTCACTGGGCCAACCCGTACCCAAATAGTTCAGTTTTGTTTGTGTTTTTTGTTTTTGTTTTTGGAAATACATCGCAGCGACTAATAAGGATCATTATAGCGACGTCCAGCTGTTTGCTGGAGGAGGACCCCAGACACATGACAGCTGATCCACCGGCGCACCGCAAGTCAGCTGGAAGACCTTCCCACATCAGCAGTTCCACCGGCGCTCCGCAAGTCAGCTGGAAGACCTTCCCACATTTAGTCTTTCGCTTCGAACGGGTCTTGAGATCATGCGGTGAGAGGCTAAGCAGTCAGAGGAGTTACAAATCGACGACTCTAACACTACGACACGGGTACACACAACAGTTCAGTATTCAGTATCCTGTCTGTGGCAGTTCGTCAAATAATACTGATGGCGCCAGAGAGCTTTCATCCAAATAAGCTTGTAAACTACTAAATCATGTAAAGTCATAACAAGTATTATGTTGAACGCTGGATATAAACGTTCTGCCAGTCGCAATGTATAACAAAACTATATAAAAGTTAACAAAACATGTACCAAGACTGTGTAGCGCTAACGGTAAAGCATAGGTCCACTATTTACAATTCCTCAGGTTTGAATCATACAGGAAGTTGTTGTTGTTTGTTGGGGTAATCGTCCAATCAACAGTTACCTGGAGACGGTATTCACTTTCAGCAGATGTAGTGCTGCCTTCACTGTGTATTGCATGCCGTGAACATCAGGCATGAAACCACACCCAGTCACATTATCGTGACACCGGACCAACCAGTCGTGGAACTTCCCTTATATTTGATTGAGCGTTAGCAAGGAAGCTATACCATTAATACTTTAACGCCTTTTTTACAATGTATGTCACGACCCGGGGTCGAACTCAATGCCTCCATTACCTGGAGCTGACGCCATACCGACTGCGCTACCAGGTCCGGTTTTTATTGTTTGTATGTTGGTTGTGTTTGTCTTTTTTGCTTCAAGTACTTATTGTCTTTTTCAGTTTTTCCAGCGGCTAGTATATTTACAGTTTGTAATTTTATTGACATACATCATTAAAGTAATAATTATTTAATTATTAATAATATTTTGCGTTACATTCTTGACATTTATTCGACAAATTCTGGATAACATATCAATCTAAGGTTAGGCTTAAAGTTATAACCGAGAATTTAGATAAAATATTTTCTCAAACAACCAAATTAACCGTAAGTTCACGTTACTAGAAAACAGCCTTACGATATGATGTACGTTGGGCATACTTCTCACATCGATTTCGCTGCACTACAGAAACAACATCTGTCTTGATATCACGTGACCATAGTGAATATCGTGCTTGTGTACATCGATATCGGTATTTATGCGAGATTATTTCATGCTATTTAAACGAAATAAAAGCAAACAATTTATTTTGAAATGTAAACATTCCTTAGACTTTATCGGTAGAATAAAACTAAAATGGTATATTTTTAATGGCGTTCAAATCTCGTTCGTCAAGTTCATTGACGATTTACCATTTGGAAAAGTGTAACTGTGTTTTAAAGATGGTTACCGACAATTGTGACAAATGTTCTTGCTCACATGTAACCAACCCCACCACCACCCCCAACCCCCCAAAAAAAACAAAAACAAAAAAAAACATTACCTAAAAAGATCTCGCGAAAGGCTATTTATTAGTGGCCTTACATCAAAGGAATAACATTCCAATTGTCATTAAAATGTATTTCCTCTCTTACAGAATTAGCTATTTTTGAACTAAGAAAACCACGTGACCACGAACATTTGGGGTCACTTTATATGATAATCCGGTTAGTCAGCTCTGTCGTCGGTATCTAATTTTAGCTGAAATATATAACGATATACATGCACATAGTTTTACATAACAAACTATATATATACAGCAGTATATATCGTTTTCGACAGTATTGTCACTCCATATACAGCTTAAAGGTGCAGTCCGACAATTTGTAGTAGAAGTAGTAATAGTAGAAGTAGTAGAAATAGTAGTAGTATAAGTAGTGGCTGCAGCAGTATCAGTAGTAGAAGGAGGAGCAGCGGTACTAATGGCAGTTTTAATAGAAGTAGTAATAGTGGTAGTAGTAGACGTAGCAGTATTAGTAGAAGTAGAAGAAGCAGTAGTTGTAGTAGTAGTAGTAAAAGAAGTAGTAATGGTAGTAGGAGGGAGAGAAGTAGGAGGGAGAGAAGGAGGTGGAGGCAAAGGAGTAGCAACAGCAGTAGCAGCAGCAGCGCAGCAGTAGGAGTAGAAGTAATAGTAGTAAAAGAAGTAGTAGTAGTAGAAGTAGTAATAGTAGTAGTAGCAACTGCAGGAGTAGCAGTAGTAGAAAGAGCAGCAGTAACAGTGGGACGAGCAGCAGCAGTAGCAGCATCAGTAGCAGTTGCATCAGGAGGAGAAGCAGTAGCAGCAGTAGTAGGAGATGAAGTAGCAGTAGTTCCGACACACTTAAACAGGTCTTGTCTCTTTTAGTAAATGGTCACTTTAGGACCCTTAATTTTCTCTTCATGAAAAATCACCTTGTGCTAACCAATTTCAGTAAAGAAAAAACAGCCAAAAATGTTTTAGTTAAAAGAACAGCCATTATGAAATGAAATGTCCGAAAACTATGTATATTTTCTTATTATTTTTATAAAATTATATTTTAGAAGCAACACACTGTAGTATGTTAAGTTGGAATTTAAAATCTCAAAATAGCGTTTGCTAAGACGCTATAGAAAATATCTCTATACAATTGTTTGAAAAGTATTTGTATAACTACGCACATGAAATTAAACGAATTAGGCACATATATTTATTTTTAGCACTATTTACTTTACTTCCTTCAATTTGAGCCAGCCTCGCTTTGATCTGTAGACTGGAGGCAAGTCAAACTCTTCTCGCTTATCATAAGAGCAACTGTCCCCTTGTCCGCCGTCCCTGTCCGCCGTCCCCTTGTCCGCCTTCCTTCAATTAAGTCTCCTTTCAGTCGCTAACTTTTAAACAAGTCTCCTTTCACTCGCCTACCATAAAAGCGAGTCTCTCCTTACCCGCCTACCTTTAATTTAGTAGGGTTTTAGTTGCTAACTTTTAAGCAAGTTTCCTTCTACTCATTAACCTTACAACAAGTCTCCATTTACTCCCTTACCTTAAAAGCAAGTCTCCCCTTGTCCGCCTACCTTCAATTTAGTCTCCTTTTAGTAGTTAACTTTTAAGTAAGTCTAAATTCACTTATTTTAAAGCAAATCTCTTCTTACTATTGTTCCATTATGTAAGTCTTCCTCTGCTCTCTTACTTTAAAACAAGTCTCCTTTTACCCGCTTACCTTTAAGCAAGTTTACATTTTCTAGCTTAATTTTAAGCAAATCTTCATTTACTCTCTTCCATAATGCTCCGCAATACTCTCTTTCTTTCCTTTAAGCAAGTCTTTCTTTTATTCGCTTGCATTAAAGCAAGCCCCCCTTTACATGTTATAGTTAAAACTATTCCCCTATACCCGCTTTCCTTTAAGCAAGCCTTCACTGCTTCTTCAGCCCCCACCCCCCACCCACAATTTACTTATTTTCCTCTAAGTAAGCCCCGCCCCCTCCCCTTTACATGCGTTCAGTAGTCCTGATTTTGAAAAGATTACTTGCGTTATCAAATGAATTTTTGGATTTATTCATACAATTTGCAATACAAATAGTGCAACATATGTTATGTCCATGCGAAGGCAAATTATTCGATCAATTATTCAGCAAGTACTCATAGGATGTCTGGCGCTGTCGTACGTCAGATGATGTATTGTCTTTTTAAACTTATATAAGACACCTTTAATGCTTTGCAACGATGCTTTTCTTGATATTGTTATTTATGAAAGAGCATGTACATAAAGTCCATAATAAATCCAAGCTGCTTCGGTGGTCAGGGGACATAACTTTAACTAGATGTATTCATATTGCAATTTATTGCCTCCCTTATGTGTACGTGTCTGCATGCCGTATCTTATTTATGTTGAAATATTATGAAAATGTCAAGTTTTATCTATAAACTTAGGTTACTAAAACGCAAATTTACAATTTATGTAATAAGTAATGCGTAATGATCCATGATTCAAAAAAGCAAATTAAAACTATAAATGACATTTCATACATAATACGTTTTTTCAAATTCGAGACATGAAATTGGCAATTCATTTATCTCAGTAGGGACTTCCATTCGCCTCAATGGATATTTAATCATTTAAATTATGGTAATGACAAAAGCCGTTCGAATTCATTAATAATTTGCCATGTCAATATGTATAAAGCGCACGGCATGACATTTGCTGATTACCTCTTTTATTAAAAGCAATTAGGAATCATGCATAAAAAATTCATAACATGTATATTGATTTTTATGTGATAAACTGTGGTGCATTTTCTATGCATAATATACTGCTTCATACAAACATTGGAGTTTGAACTCTCTGGCGAAATATGTCGAATGTAACGATACGATTTAGAGAAAGCATATTTTCGGGGGAAAAAACTGTAATGTTTGAAAAAAAAAGTTTAGTTCATTAACCATTTATCATAAACATTACGTAACTTATACACTCGGAGTTTTGACATTTCTGCTGATAGAATTGTCAACAATAAAACAAGTCTCGTTGACCTATTTTCTTTTTCTTTCTGCTAGGGGGACGACAAAAGTAAGTTTTAACTTTGTTCTGTACAAAATATATACATCTATATATACAACACACATTGCTTCTATGTTCAAAGTGTCAATGATATTTTATAACAGATTTTGCAGTACAATAGGCGTTTATAGTGTATCTTAGTATATATTTTGTAGTATTATCACTTGATATTAGTCGGTACAAGATCGGAATTTATTTTGCAGATTCAAATTTTACAAAAGTAGATAGCTGTTTGCTTTCATTAACGAAGTGTTTTCCTTTAATAAACGTAGCATCAAAGGAAAAGTTCATCGCGTAATTGCGTATTTTTCTGGTGTTAGGGACAATGCAATCTCTGGACAGACTTTTAAATGGTAAGAACGCTAATGGCAATAACGGAAGTCATCATAAAAAAGCAAGTATGCCACTGATGATGACAGAAGTTACCATAAGTCTTTTTCTATTTTCAGCGGAATTGTGTGTGTTCACCATGCTTCATCTACTGTCCTTAGCCTACAAGAAACATAAAGCAAATAAAATTTCCCGACGTCCCGCCAATAAATCTGTTTAGCCTGCAGAGATACAAAACAACTGCATATTTCCGAGTGTTTGTTAGCTTGCCAATAAATATTCTATTTACTATTCTGTTTACTCGCATCTACACAAAGCTAGGAGTTCTTTCCGACTCTTCGTTAGCTTTGTTAACTTTGTTAGCTTGCAAAAACAAAAACAAATGAAGTTTTCCGACATATCGCAGCCTACTTTGTTAGCTTACAAAAACAAAACTGATTTTCGCCGATTTATCGCCGCCTATTTTGTTTGCCTGCACACACACACAAAGCAAGTGAAGTTTGTTTGACTTGCCCATCCTTTTGAATTGTCATTGAACACACAAAGCATTTGAAGTTTTGCCAATTTCTGGCCGCCTAATTTGATATTCTAGAAGCACACAAAGCAACCGGAACTATGCAGACTTCTCTTTATCTATTATGTTAGCTTCCAAACACACAAGGAACTAGGGTTTATCTACTTCTGGCCGCTTTTTTGTTACCTTGCAAACACACACGGCAAGTGATTTTCCCGATATCAAGTCGCCTTTTGCCAGACTTCTTCATTGGTTCATTCTTATTGATATTAGTGAAATAATTTTATCTTAAATACAAAACGTCAAAACGTTCAAATTATGTATCAACACTTGCTCAGATTTCTGTGAACCAAACGTACTTGTCTTTAACATGATACATAGCCATTATACCTAAACATGGGCAAGCCGCATAATAGACATGGCCCAGTGGCATAAACATGGGGAAAATAGACCTGGCCCAATGGCCTAAACATGATAACAATAGACATTTCCAATGGCCTAAACATGGGCACAATAAACATTGCCCAAACATGGGCAAAATAAACATGGCCTATACATGGGCAAAATAGACATGGCCCAAACATGGACAGAACAGACATGGCCTAACCATAGGCAAAATAGACAAAGACGAAACCTTAACAAAATCATGCGCATAATAGATATGAACCAAACATGGGCAAAAAAGACATGTCCTAAAGCTTAGACAAATTGGCAATTGCCCACACATGTGAAAAATAGGCACGGGCAAAAAAGACATGGTCCATGCATGGGCAAAAAGACACGGACCAAACACGGGCGAAAAGACACGACCAAATATGTGCAAACTAAAATGATCCAAAATCATGTGTGCAAAGTAGACATGCACCAAATAAGGGCAAAGAGACATGGTTCAAAAATTGATCAAATGGACTTCGCAAAACAGTGGAAAAAAGAAATGCTGCAAATAGACATGGGTCAAAATATGCATAACAGAAGTGCACCAAACTATCTATCTCTACCTATGCAGTCTAGAAATCTAGTTTTAAACCAAAACCACAGGACTTAACCACATTGTACGTGCTAACTATGAAGGTAGTGTTTATCTAAGATCTCTTTACTAAGGCGTGACAAAGTATATGATAATGGCAGAAAATATACCCAATATGTCTCCAAAGAAGTGCATGTTTATGTTTTGTATATTAAACATGATATATCTTTAATATATATTATATGAACAGTCTCGGTTAACACCTTTAAGATATCATAGCTATTATTATTTTAATCTTATTATATTCTGAAAAAACGTGTTCTTTTATAAAAGAGACTTATCTTAACAAAATGGGACCGAAACGTGTCGAACTATTTTGGGGCCGCTATCGGGGTCCCTGTGACCCCTGTTTCGTCGCCTATGATCTCTGTAAACACTGTTTTAGAGTGACCGTTATATACAGAACTGAGAAATATCTAAATAAAGTCATTTTTCTGGACAAATACAAATATCCTGAAATTTCGAGAATTATTTACTTGTACAAGTAAACAAATAAATTTAAAACTGGCTGCACATATTTTACAGCCTTTGAACAACGGACAGCTAATATAAGCTTGCTATTTTGAACCTGTTATGTTCTAATTTAAGACTTGAAGATATATATCTGATTTTTGTTTCTGTGCATTATAGTTATACCCTTACCACTACATATGGCTCCTCTTACATGTATCACAAATATAAAGCTTATAGCTACCTAAGTACTTATTGTTCTAAGTGAAACATTGTAAAACCACGATACCATTTATAGTTGCTAATATGCTGTGCATCCACGTGCCTCTGGCCCGACATATGAATAAAGTTTTATCCACATGGTTAGCAAATAACAAATATTGTGGACAGCGGAACATAATACATAACATAATATTAACTCACTCTTAAAGGTGGTATTCGAAAGTTCGCCTATAACAACAGCATTTAGAAATATTTACCCTGTTCAGTCGAATTTAGGCATACTTTTTGTATAATCTTATGTTTAAGTCTAAGTAAAGACGAGTTTTTCAAAACTACTTAAATTGTTGGACTTTACTAATCGTGAAATAAATCGCTCGAAATGTTAATTCTGTTTTCGAACAATTAAGATTAGCACGATGAGGAGTTCTGCTGAAATTACGTCGCACAACAATGTTATCGGTACAAAAAAGAACAAGAACTAAATAGCAAAGAAGACTGACCTAATCAACAACAATTTATTCACGTCCTTATCTGGCTAGCCTTTTATCAGAATAGGGATGGGATGGGATTAGCCGGCATTTTTTCCGATACAGTGCAGCGACATTTCTATCATTATAGCTCAGGGGCGCTTATGAGGTGCCCAGGGACTGAACCTAGCCAGTCCATTATACTGACACCGACGAGTCGGGCATAATGCTGTCCCCTTAGCCCCGAGCGTTAGGAGGGAAACCACTACTACCAACTTTAAAGTCTTTGGTTTTACCCGGCCGGGGTTTGAAGCCACGACCTCCCGATTCGACAGCCAACGCTCTACCACCTGAGCTATTGCGGCCGGTTTAATCAGAGTAATCGAAATATGGACGTGTGAGCTGTTTGTCCAGATGATTATCTATCATGATCTTAAAATAAAGTGGTCACGTGGTTTTCTAAGTTTAAAAATAGCTAATTGTGATGTTTGGCTAAGGTAGGAAATACATGTTATAATCATAGAAGGAAGCAGGCATTTATACAATTCGCAGCTATTTTGTGAGGTTTTATTTGACAAAAGACACCGAATATGCCGATGTTGACAATGCAGCTTGTAATTCAGATGTAGCAGACAACAAAGAAAAATGCAAGGTAGCAGATAGTCTAGTAACAATCAGAGTTACGGTTCGTTACTCTCACATATTTATGTAATAAATTGTGTTCGTGTTTAGTTCCCGAATAGTCATTTTCTTGTTTTATGCGCATGCTCCCTGTGGCACCAAGGATGTCTCACAACCTTGCTATTTCTTTTGTTGTTGGTCTACGATTGTAATATAGAAATTTATATATCATAGAGTTTATATGTTTATACATACCTCAGAAGGCACCATTTCTTTCGCATTTTCTTAAATGTAGACTCTTACTTTGTGTTTAAATGATCCGGATATAAAATGTTTCGATCAAAGTGAATCAGTTAATTGTTAAGTTTTCGCTCGAGGTATAAACTAAGACTGAAAGAAAGGGGGAAATTGATTCTTTGAACATATTTGGACATACAAAATATAAAAAAATAAATAATTTATTTCATGATTTTTCCTGTGTGAATTTGCATCTCCAACCTCTTACACCATTGCTGCACCTCCCCAATGTTACAAATTAATGTTACTGAAGTAAGATATAGTGTGTTCATGAGATAAAACGCAGCGACAGAGATAGCGATTTTCATGTAAAGAAAACCACATAATATGCGGCGAGAAATTGGCAAATCTACAAACGCTTTGTGTGTTCAAAGGCTTACTCAAAAGGCTGGACAAGTAGGAAAAACAAAGTTGCTTTGTGCGTTTGCAGGCAAACAAAATAGTCGGCCATAAATCGGCAAAAAATCAGTTCTGTTTTTGTAAGATAACAAAGTAGGCTGGGTATGTCGGAAAACGTCATTTATTTGATGTTTTTTGCAAGCAAATAAAGTTAGCCGAGAAGAGTCGGAAAGAATTCAGTTGCTTTTTGTAGATGCTAGTAAACAGAACAAGTGGCAATCGGTAAAAAATCTTAAGTTTCTTTATTTGTTTGCAAGAAAAGGAAACAGGAAAACATAGTAGGCAGCGAGATGTCGGAGATGAAGAAAGGTTAGTTGCTTTGGGTGTTTGCGAGCTAAGAAAATTAACAGGGAAAAGTTGAAAAATCTTCAGTTAGTTTGTGTTTTCGTGGCGGCAAATATAAATAGCGGGGTAAAAGTGAACAATATTCAAGTAACTTGGATTTATTGGCAAGCTAACAAACCCTCAGAAATATTCCGGTGTTTTGTATCTCTGCAGGCGGAACAGATTTATGGCGGGACGTCGGGATTTTTTTTTTTTTTTTTTGCTTTATGTTTCTTGTAGGCTAAGGACAGTAGATGTAGCATGGTGAACACACACAATTTCGCCGAAAGTAGACAAAACCTTATAGTAACTTCTAGTATCATCAGTGGCATACTTACCATCCAGAAAGTCTAGAAATTGCATTGTACCAAACACAAGAAAAATACGGAATTACTGGATAAACATTTCCCATGATGCAACGTTATTTAAGGAATACACGTCGTTAATCAATTACTGTTGCAGGTTGTTTGTATGAATATGGCAGCTTATATGACTACAATTATCTATTTTCCATAGATCCTTTAAAACGAATTTGCTTAGATACATACCAAATAGAAGCACACGATCCAGACTTCGTGTGTACTTAAATGATTTATCAACCTCGAGCCAATCAGACTATTGTTTATGATTGATTTTGACAAATACGGCGAGGTAATAACTGAAAAGTATCACGATACTTTTGCTCTACCAACATAACGACAAAAAATCTTTTTAACAACAATATTAATAATGTTATCCAAAAATATGGACCAAGGTTTTCTCAAATATCCAAACAACTAAAACAGTAATTGTAACCTAAAAAGGTTCTTCAAACAGCTGTTCATTGATGCTCTAGATCTGAATGAAGAGTAAAACATACAAGTGTATGGGTCATCCCAAACAATTATTTCCTATCTGAGCTACGCTGCAAAGATAGCTATTTTTAAACAAGGAAAACCACGTGACAACTTACTTTTGAGCTCATGTTATATCGTCATACGGGTAGTCCGCTCTGACATTAAGCCTAAATTTCCCGAGACAAGTGTAAGATACTGTTACATGTATTTGATTCATATACCACTTTTCACAGAAAAACTGTAATCTTCAAAAACGACTTTTTTTCTCAAACCTTTGTCAGCAACGATCTGAAGTGCGTATATTAATTCATTTTCAGTGACATATTGGCAAACTCAGTTACAAAATGTATTTCGCACTCGACCAAAATATTCTCAATTTGTAACCTATAGAAAAACAAACGTGGTAGATGAAGCCACAATCCCCGAGCATAGGCGTGACGTCAGAGTGACGCATACTTTACTGTTCCTTTCATCAAGTATATAAACGTCCTCAACCAATCAATCATTCTTGAGTAATGATACAGCTAGATATATTGTAATGTTCAGACTGAATTCTTTTGCAGCGTGTAAAGTAAAAACTTGTTTCTTTTATACCAGAAATATGTACAAGCTACGTTGTTTCTGTTGTGCCAGTTATCAGCATAATTGAAGTACTGTCTGCTAATTTGCTTAGTTAGTCAAGTACCTGTTTCTAACTTTAAGCCTAAATCCAGTCATTTTGTCATTGCTTTACTATGAAAACTTGTTTATATCTTCAGGTAAATAATGTTAACATATGTATTATAATTTTGATGAGGCGTAAAGACATTTGACTATTAATTGAATGTTAAGTCACATGTGATTTCTTCGTTTTATATTTTGAAACAACTTACTTTTAAACTATTTTATTCACTCTTTTTCTAATGTAAAGGGAATTTACTTTAACTATTAAATTCATTCTTACCTCTCTTGTGGGTATAGTTACTGTAGAAAACATCAGATTTTTCTTCGATTTTTAAACTTTTTAAAAAACATAAGAATGAAGCAGGCGCATAAAAAGAAATCTCATTAATTCAAATTAGAAGTAATTTAAAAACTTGAGTGCTTTTAAAAAAATAGGCACATTTAAAATAAACTTTATTATATTTCTTATTAAGTATATGAAAATACCTTCCAAAAGGGCGATAACTATACCATTTCTGTCATTTCAAAAATGGGGAATATCGACTTGCCGAATGGATAAAATGACAGAATAAGAATAAATGACAAAATCCTATGAGCATTGCAACATATACCAAGCTCCGTAGAGGCACAGAACAAAGGTATTTCACATGCAAGCCAAGCGAAAAGTAATAACAAATTTGTGATGAGTCACTTAACGAAAAGAGCAAACCCGACAGTTACCGTCCTGGAACGGTCAGTCGGCAATATGGACCGACTGGGGTGCTTAAACCGCGTTTACAGAGCACTAACCTCGCACTTCTTGACGAGTTTCTCAAATGCAAGCAATGAAAAAAAGATTTAGATCCCGTTTGTTACGATTCCCATGCGCATTTCGCATCTGTTTCGTTAAACATAACTAATGTGTGTTGCTGCCTTTGATAATTTTAAACAGACACAATTTCTTAGTTTGAACTCAAAGTATGTTGCTTGCTGTAGTTTTACATGGTAAAACGAGTTTGAGGCGGCTTTTTACCGGGAAGTGCTACTGATGGAACAGCCTTGTGTACAATACGGCTACTGCACGCGTCTATTTTCCCATACGCATGGTAAACAGTACGGCTATCAATCGGGCTGTCGTGTTAGAATGGAAATAATATTTGGTCGCCCTTGGGTTATTGGCAAAATTCATCTCAGAGGTGTTAGAAATCTAAATTCTCAGTCATACAGCTTCGTGTTACATGTCTAGAAACTTAACAACCATTGCATAGTGGCCAACAACCAAAGGAAGACCAATTTCATTGAGAAAAAAAGTTGATGCCTAGCATCAATGTCGCCGGACATAACACAAAGTTTAGCGCATTTAGCATAGCATGATTAAGTACAACTTCATTTGCTTGTTTAGAATAACAAATGTTTAAAAAAAGGAAGATTATGTTATTAAATGAATAAATGTGTAAATGTGAACGATACTTTTTAATTACTAATTAATTAAGGCATCATAAAAACAAATGTGAACAACACCAATGCACCATCAAAAATAACGCACCACTAAATATATCTACGTCAAGCTTTCATTGCGCGATACGCACCAAAACCATTTTATTGGTGTGAATATAAGCTCAAAACTGCGAATAGTGATTAATGAAATTCAAAACAGCACATCTTATACGCAAAAATATGTTTAACCACGAATATGACATTGGGGAGACTGCGACCGATTTAGTTCAGTCTTGCATTATGCAATTTAACACAAGAAATATGTAAGAGTTGACTCATTACTTTTCATAGTTTTCACGTTTATTTTACCGTTTAGGTTGAAGTTCTATAGAAGAAGCAAAAGGAACAGAACACTGTAATATTAATGTGACAATGTGTTCTTTTAAGTTATCATAGAATATTTTATTGTTATATTTCCTTTGCAATGGTTGGCTCTTTTACAGGGTTCGATAATCATATAGTAATTGAGGATGAATGCTTCCCTACACAGTCTAGCGAAAACCCACAACAGCCCGGTGGCTATGGACAACCAGGCTATGCCCAACAAGGTTATCCACAAGGACAATATGCCCAACAACAACAAACGGTGGTAGGTGGACACTCCCTGCTTGTTAGTTTTTCCAATATACTGCAGCAACACAAGCAAGAAAACTAAATATACGCCAAGCTTTTATTAATTTTGGATCTTAGACTCTAAAACAAAGCTGTTAATCCCATGTGTACACAGAACATATAATTAATTGATGTACTTAGTAATATCAATTATAATACATGATAATGTTATCCTTTAAGGTTTGTAATTGTTTTACCTTTTACAGATCGTGACGCAACCTGCGAGACAGTCAGTGAACAAACGTCAAAGCCGACCCAGGAACTATATTATTCCGGCCGTCCTTGCCTGCCTATGCTGTTGCTGGCCCTTCGGTCTATGTGCTATATACTACGCCATCAAGGCAAGTACCTTCTGTCCGTTTTTATTTCTTATAAAGGAGTACCGAGTCATGTCAATGTTCAAATGAAAGCGCTGCAAGCACTGCGGTAATCGCTGCTTACATGTAAAAATCGTCACATTTTGAGAAAATGACACTCAGCCAAGGTAAAGTGTCGTACAGAAGCTTCATGTCTGATGAAAATATACATGTATATTCTCAAATTATAATGAAATTGACACGGCAGATTAATTCAAATTGACCAAATCAAGTATACGCCATTAATTAACTATTCTCTCCGACATATGACATATGATTTTCATGGTCTGGTGGTTTATCAGTCGTTTCACATCAGTTAAAGGCATTATATTCAACGTTTTGTTCATAACAGTATATATGAATCATTTGACGAAAATACCCAGTTCAGAGGGTTTTCTGTGGATCACAACAATGGTTCAATGAAATGACCATGAACGTGAAGAAATAAGCATTGGGAAGTGGGTTTTCTTGACATATAA